>JAOWCC010000577.1:51378868-51427567 GCA_030867875.1 Actinernus sp. WN-2022 | reverse complement strand
TCGTTCTCGGACTTATATTTTTTAAGAATATCAAATTCCCCCGGGAAACTATCAGCCGATAGTTCCTCAACGGACACAGTCTATTTGTATAATAGTTCCTCGACGGACACACTCTATTTGTATAATAGTTCCTCTACGGACAGTCTATTTGTATATTAGTTCCTCGACGGACACACTATTTGTTAAACAGAACGAATAGAAATCTCGATCCCGCCGGGCCTTTGGACGAGAGCAAAAATTGTCTGACTTGGTTTCCCTCGCGCCGCCGGAACCCCGACATGTCTGAAAAAGTGCTGTTATTTTCCAATTAGAGAAATATATACATTTCTTCTTGGGATACAGAAAAACAAGAAAACAGTTCTCAAGGGAAAAGTCAGGTGACCTGATTGGGACAACAAATGTACAAGCTCCGCTTTTAGGCTTGTCTAAATATACATATTAAATATAGATGTACAGATAACGTCACAACCGAATAGAACAAAGGAGTGCACCACGAAACGCACGTAACCGATGTGGTCTTCATGATTTCACGTCGAAGACAAACCCACAGAAAAATGACATCTATTAATTTTGTTTTATACAATAATTAGCAAACTTTCCCAACAAAATTGTGCACATGTGACGTCATCTGTACTCTAATAGATCATGGCTATCAATCAATTAGAGTGCGCGTTTCGCTCTGTTTCTTTACTGGCAAAGAAAATTTAGACAAAATTTCGTGTTCCATCTTTCAATGAATCTAATTCAACATTTTAAATTATTTTACCATACAGCCATTACTACTTAGTCTTCAAGGAAAGACTAATCTTCCATTGATTGCATATCCAAATAACGGTGACGAGTGGGTAGATGCAAGGTATGTTATCTCTCAGCAAGGTATGTTATCACTCAGCTACTTTCCACTCAAGTTGCCTGCGGAGCTAATTGGTAGCAAATGTATTTCTCTCGGTAGCATTTTTTGTCCCATTTAATGACTACAGTATCTTGTTTGGAGATTTCATATGAGTGGCAAATTAAAGTTATGGCAAGTGCTTATGACATGGTTAACGTATGCCGCGTGTTCTGATATTACTGGCTACCTCGGGTTTCTTCAATTTTTCTTATCCAATCAAATTAGTTACTGTACATCTACTCCTTGTCGTATTTCTGTACCATTCATATGAAAGTTGCTCTAAATGCTTACTAAACCGTGTTGTTTTCTATTTAGGTGGCAAGACAGGGGCAAGGTAGCACCGTTTGAGTCATATATCTCAGAGTGGCTTTCTGTAGGTGCACGGTGGATTGGTAAGTTAATCATATCATGGCTTAAGGAATAAGATTAGCTGACAGAAGTACATGGGCAGTTAATAGACCCTGTGTTTTTGTTTTCCCTCTATTCAGCATCCCAAACATTTATATTTTCAACAGCTGAACACCATCCAATATCAACAATTCCACAGCTGCATTATTGGCTCCACTGTTGCAGTGTGCCACAAGCCAATTCAACCTGGGAACATTTTAGCTTGGCATAAGTCATATTAGTATATACCACACCAGTGAATATCACTTTTTGCACGCTCTGATTGGCTATTCAAACAGTGAATATGATTTCATATTCACCTCCGAGCAAAGCAGCGATCACATTGCGCACGTTTTTGCCCATTTGACAGAAAATAAAATAACTATTTGGTGCTGGCTATTCACCTGCTGTGTGGTATATACTAAAACAATTATTATTCACCTCAGTGTTGGTGAATAGTGGTGGATATTTACAAATGTACCTCATCGAAGCAGCTTGGTAAATACCCACCACTATTCACCAACACTGAGGTGAACAACTGTTAAATAATTTTGCTGAGTTCCTTACATCTTGCTAAGAACTCAAGTTTGTGTTCCCATCTCCTCCTGATGTTCTGATGAGCTTGTGGGGCAAGATATATTTCCCTGTGGGAACATTGCTGTATAATTCCAAGTGGTCTTTAATTAAGGGTTATTGTTTTATTTCAGACACATATTAAAGTGCAAGTATCGATCATGTTAAAAAATAGAAATGTATATTGTACTGGTGTGTTTGTTTCTCACAAAAAGGTTTTAAACTTGCAAATTTTGTATCATTTTTGTCATTTAGTCCCTAATTTTCATTACTTTTTGCGGATCCTGTGACATCATAAGATGAATGAACTCCCTCTCACGAGTATATAAACTACTACAATAAAATCGTGTAGGTTAATTTCCATTGTGATGTCACAACTGTTCTGCAATTCGGGTAGCTTTTATTCTAGTTTAATTGCTGCCCCTGCCTCTCGAAGAAAACTAATTTAGACAACTGAAATATATCATAAATATAATCTGGGTCAAAAAGAGTTATGTTGTGTTATGGTGCTATTTGCACTTTAAAGTGCCTATGCAACCTATTTTGACTTGATTTACACGTATAGTTTTGAACATGCTGAATTCAAAAGTATGCAAAAAAATGGACACAGATGATAATTTACGGGAGTTTTTGATGCTTTTAACATGACTTTCGTGCCTATTTGGATTTCCTGTGATGAGCAACAGGGTCTCAGGTGGCCTGGGACTTGTGACGTCAGGGCAGTTATATGTGGAATCTTGTGTAGCGATATTCCATGACTGGGATCTGGTATATTTGAACAGCTGCGACAACACATCTACACATGGCTTTCATACTCTGCCAATGAGTTTCTGCTGGCTGAGATCACAGGTCCCTGGCTGCTTGAGACCCTGTTGTTCATGCAAGATACCACAGGAAACCCAAATTGGCATGAAAATCCTGTAAATTATCATCTTTTTATTTTTTTTTCACATTTTTTAATTCAGCATGTTCAAGTCAAAATAGGTCACATAGGCACTTTAAGTAAAGTTTACTATTATATTTATTTATTACTAGGTGTAGAAGTGAACAGTCTATAAATAATCCACACATCTGAAAACCAACACTATCAACAATAAGGGTTTATACACAATACAAGTATAATAAAACATTTCTTTTTTTGCTATTTTAGGAGGATGTTGTCGTACATTGCTGTCAGACCTCTCCACTATACGCACAATTATGGATACACATAGACTGAGATAAATATGGACTGGGTGTTGTCATACATCACTCTCAGACCTCTCCATTATATGCACAACAAGACGCCCGTTGGGCATTATACTCGGGCTTTCAGTTAGGGAGGAGGCAAAATTTTCGAAAACAATTCATGTAAAGAATTGATGACTTTGTGAAAACATTAAAAATGGCACTTGAAATTAGTTTCTAGCATCAAATGCATGTGTTACGTTTCCAAACTTTAAGACAGGAAATCGTCAATACAATGTTCTAATAATTTTTGTACAGCAGAGAATTGTGTTATTAAACATGTAGTAGAAATAAAAAAATGGTGCCATTTGAAGAATTATTCTTAATGTCAAAAGAGCATAACGAATAAATACAATCTTAACTTGGGCCACTTTTAATTAATACATGGAGTTCTAGCATATTTTTGTGTCATACATGGTTTGTGCTAGGGGAGCAGGATAATTGTTTCACTACTCATGCTTGTGATAATTTACATTGCAATCTGGGAGCTTCTAATTACAAAGTTTTACTGATAATTAAATTGAGGCTTCATGAGGGTTGTCACTGAAGGGACTGGTCAGAAATTAGCATGGCCGGGAGGAGGTTGAGATTTTTTTGAATCCCCCAAAATGGAGGGTCATAAATCATGGGAACTGAAAAAAGGGGTGATAATAGGGGAGAAAGGGTCAAAATATTTCATACTCATTGTCCAGGGAGGGTTATTTTTTTACTAGTCCCTAATATTTTTAGCCTGGCTTTGAGAGAAGAATAAATTACTTTAGATTCTTTTTACAAGAGTTACATATATAAATTCTTTTGAAGAAGAATTGTGATTCTTTGTCTCCAGAGAAGCCATATAATAAGAATATTATATTAGTCATGTAAAAAGAATCCTATTTTACACGGTGCCTGTGATGCGAACTTCCATGGAAAGCAGAAAGCAAATTGCAGCCATGTTTGTAACATTAACAGTAGCTACATGTGTTTGAGAAAATATACATGTGGCAACACAAGACCAGTGATAAATAGTGAACACGAATGATTAATTGAATGCAGTTTATACACATCTGAATAGCTGTAGCTAGCTATAGGGTTGATTGTGTTCTACACTAACTCCAACTATTGCTTTACACTGTATACAACACTGCAAAATGTGCTACGAATGCTCAAATGAATGATAACCACATGAAACACACATGGGTATAAAACTGTAATTATCTTTGTGTAACATTAAATCATCGGATGCGATACTTATGTGGCTATATCTACATGTATGTAGATATATAGCCACATAAGCATCGCATCCGATGATTTAATGTTACACAAAGATAATTACAGTTTTATACCCAGATACATCCCCTTTTATATTACATATAAGTCAATACATTCAAAATTAGTTAAAAACAAGCATTTTTGATCAGGATTATTTACACTGTCCACATCATTGCAGCAATCTTTCAGCATTTTGTGTTACCACAGGAAGCCCAGTCCTTTCTCTTATAAAAATATGTTGAACGCACTTTGATAATCTATGATTACTTCTAGTTTAACTCCTGTCATAGCTTTGTATACAGTATCGAAGCAGTCTTTTCGATCATGCCAGAGTGCGTTGTTCTGCACACATGTACAATGTATGGCTTGTCTTCTATAATTTTCTAGGGATTGAAAACAAATTTTGTAGCCAGTATTTCAGAAAAAAATTGATAGGGACATTTTTTTCAAATCCGAAAGTTTTAGGCTAACTTACTCTCCCGAACAGCTTTTTAACCGAAAACTTTGTTGGGTGCCCTAATGGTTTGTGCTAGCTAGGGGAGCAGAATAATTGATTCACTACTCATGCATGCTTGTGATAATTTACATGATTGCTATCACATGGGTGTACTAGATGGCAAACAAATCTTAATTCATATATTTAAAGGCACTTGTATGAGATCGGTAGTGTTGTTAACAAAACCTGTTTTGTAAATGCTATTTTCCACCTTCCAATTCTCAACCCCCAAAGGTGGTCACGGTCCCTTACGGGAGCTTCTAATTACAAAGTTTTACTGATAATTAAATCGGGGTTTCATGAGGGTTGTCGCTGAAGGGACTGGTCAGAAATTAGCAGGGGGGAGGGGGTTGAGATGGAGGGTAAAATTGTTTGAATCCCCCAAATGGAGGGTCATAAATCATGGGGAACTGAAAAAGGGATGGTTATAGGGGAGAAGAACGGTCAAAATATTTCATACTCATTGTCCAGGGAGGGTTATATATATTTTTTTATTTCATTATCGACACCCCCCCCCCCTGCATCTCCCCTGCTATTTTTGACTAGTCCCTAATGTTTAATAAAATATTGTGTGCGTTGATTTCATGCATGTACACCACTGGAAAATAACTATTTAAAGAGGGTAACACTATTAAACTAGTATACACAGAGAAATGTGTGGCCCTCCTACCCTGCGAGCCTTTCCTCAGATCGGTAGCACTGAACCTCTCGAGACCTGTATTCTGATTGCACCCATAATACTATACTCCTATGGTTTTTGTACTGCACTTTCTAAAGGTTAGAGTGTTTTCTATTGTTGGGTAGACCAATAGCGATACTTACTGTGACGTCACACAGGCCAGTCACGCCACATTTGTTGCATTCTGTGGTTGGCAGAAACGAAGAGTGAACCCAGTCAGTTGCTTATAAAATATCACAGGTCGGTGCTTATTCATCGCCAAATTACTTTCTTGTTCTTTCAAATGCAAGCAAAGCCCTTTCATCGAAGCTTATATGCTCTTAACTTCTTAACTTATAAGTCTTATAAAGGAATTAGATTTGGAAGCAGAATTGAGACTTTAGATGTATTTTGTGAGGCCTAAATCGCTAGTTCCCATACAAGTCATACAAACACGGCGGTTTTTTTTTGCCAACCACATTATATATGCAAATATATAAATGACGTCAGTGTTTACAAACAGTAAGTATCGCTATACTATCGCTCGTTTCGAGAAGTTCCACCGACCTCTTTCCTGCACGGAGAGAAACCTCTGCCCACCGAAACGAAATTACATGCGCCACGGTATCTCGATTTCCATTGTCCGAGAAAAACGAGACGGTACACGTTGTAGATTTCAGATTGTCCATTTCCTATTGTTAACAGCAAGAAGAGAAAATAAAATCAATTTCCTTCTTCGGGGATATAAATCAAAACTTTCTTTTGGATAAATTAAGGTAGATTTATTGAACGGTAATTTCAAGGTCTTCTGTGTAGTTTAGCAAAATAATAAGAAGACAAAGCCGAGTTTCAAGCCCGTTCGATCGTATCAATCGTCGGCAACATAAAACTGCGTGACGACAAAATATAAACGGCTTCGATCCACTCGTTTTTTCTATCACCGAGATGCCGACGCTGGCCTAGAACAACAGGAATCGGGTCATTTACTGCTGATGCCATTACTTTTAACAGAAACGAATATTAAATAACAACAATGTAAACTGGTATGTTTTGTTGTTTTACTTACATTTCGGTACAAATATTTCACAACGTCAGGCCACATGCGAGCAGGGAGCGCCACCTATAATCCCTAATCCTTTCGTAAAATGTGAGACATTTCCATCCAAAGTTCTTCTAGAAAAACTCAACATCTTGCCACTGAAATCCATCGAAGAAACACTCTTGACTCTTGTGTGTTCGTCGGCTCCGACAAGGGCACCAGTTGCAATATCCTGAGCCTGTTGGAAGGCTTTCCCACGAATGAATTTAAATATTTCCCACGAATGAAGTTAATAAAACATTAAGCTGTTTATATTTGAGAGAAGTGAGAGCGGACGACCTCGTACCATCTGAAAATCAGGCTACCGAATCCCGGGTTTTCCGCGATCTTGTTTTAACTGTGTTAAATTAAGTATCCCGAGCGATATCGAATCTGATTGGTTCATCCTGCACGTGTTGAGTCAACGCGTGCAGTGTGATTGTTGACCGCGCGAAAGCTCGACACAGAAAATAATAAAAATAAAAATAACAAGAGGCACTGAGTGGCCTTAACTCGGGCCACTATAGCATGTACTACATGGAGTTCTAGCATAATTTTGTCAACATCGTTTGTGCTAGAGTAGCCAGATAATTGGTCTCTACTGATGCTCTTGACTGATGCTCTTGTCTGTCAAATGTCAATGTGCAAGTGCCCCACGTATTCCAGGGGGGGGTTTAGGTTAGGGTATGCCTGGGGGGGGGGGGGGGGGGGAGGGGGGGGGGAATGATAGAGCCATAATACACACACAACTGTCACATACATACATGCTGTGCATGTACATTTCAGCCACAATTTCCCTCAATTCTGTAGTTTAATATTACTTTCTTTTCAATATTATTGTTCCTTGAGGGTCGTGTAGAATTACAAAAAAAAACTTGGTATGGGTGTTGTTGATTGAAGTGCAATGGTTATTTGAGTAGTTGCACGATATTGAGTCACTCAAATTTGATGCATTGTAATTATATCAGGTGCAGTACAACTATGAGAAATCAAGCAATTTAGAACAACAAATTCCACATAATGTTGCTATTCATTGTGAATAGTTAGGTAATGTCATTCTACATGTGAAATAAAGTCATCTATTTGTAATTCTCAATTATTAAAAAACCAGTGGAGACAGCTGACATTCAGGCTAAATTCTCAATACAATATTTTCGATTGAGGTCTTAAACTACAGACCACCATTTTCTAGTATTATGCTGCGGTCAGACTCGCACTAGAACCGTGCTTGCTTGGCTCATTCCTGTTTACCTAGCACATTCCTAGAACGCTAGCGAATGTGACCGACCAAGCACGGCAGCTTCTGCTTAATGGCAAACCGATGCCTAGGTAAATAAAACTACAAAGAGACCGAAGGAAGATGGAAGATGATGGAAATGTTTACGAGTAATAAGGCATAATAAGAAATACAATGATGAGAAGGTAGGTCCTTAAGGTAACCATAGGGTTATCTTAAGCCAGGACCAGCTCAGATGGAAAACACTGAAACAAGATCTAGCTTGCATGGATATATAATGGTACCAATTGAGAAAGGGGAAGGGAAAGAAAGAGTGCCACTTGCATGTACACTGTAAGTATACTCTCAGTTCTGGACCAAATTTTGTTATGTTATAAACTTGCAATAATGATAAATACACTACTCTATACATAATATCATTATGTCAGTTCTAAAAAAAACAACATTAAATACACTGTAGAATGCCTAAACCAAGAGATAATAATCAGATACAAAGGGCTACAGGCCAGATGTAAATAGACCGGGGATATAGAACAACAGTCAACAATATAAACACGCCACAGATAAATATGCGATATTTTCCACATCAGAGTCATTTATCGTTCGTTTGAAAAAATCTTCATTTCGGATTACTTACTCAGTTTATACTCAGTCACTGCATGCTGGATTTTCGTTCACGAATTTATAAACATTTAAATACATTGTGCATGGAGGGCGAAACGACTGTAATTCTTTTAAAGGGCCCCTGTCACTGTCAGTCAGAGAACTGAGAAATCGGGTCATTTCTATTACACTTTCGAGAGGTTAATAACAATAAATAACAACACAACGACAGTCAATTGGTATAAAGGTTATCATGTTCAGATTAGCGGTTACTTACATTTACAAGCTGTTGTCTTTATATATAGTCAGTGTTGATCGCAGAACAGACAGCCCGGGCAGACAGTCTCCGCAGCCTGTCACGTCTCACGAGTGTATCTTAAAGCATGTCGCATATGTGATAAATTCCCGTCCAAAGCCCGTGAAACACCTCTCAGCTTTAGAAAAGACAAACATATTGGTATTGCACTTGAAGGAACCTTTGGTTTACACAAAAAAACAGCTGATATTAAAGGTTTTGCTAAGTCAAAACTCCCACTCGCCGCCATCTTGAAAAACCTGGAAAGTTGTCCACTGTTCACGTGACCAGCACAGTGCAATCTGATTGGTACGGTGGTGGAAAGAACTTCCAAAGTAGGCGCAATCTGATTGGTTGACGGCGCAAAATCTCGACACAAAAAATAAAAACAAGACGCCCGTTGGGCATTATACTCGGGCTTTCAGTTAGGAGGCAAAATTTTCTAAAACAATTCATGTAAAGAATTCATGACTTTGTGAAAACATTAAAAATGGCACTTGAAATTAGTTTCTAGCATCAAATGCATGTGTTACGTTTCCAAACTTTAAGACAGGAAATCGTCAATACAATGTTCTAATAATTTTTGTACAGCAGAGAATTGTGTTATTAAACATGTAGTAGAAATAAAAAAATGGTGCCATTTGAAGAATTATTCTTCATGTCAAAAGAGAATAACGAATAAATACAACCTTAACTTGGGCCACTTTTAATTAATACATGGAGTTCTAGCATATTTTTGTGTCATACATGGTTTGTGCTAGGGGAGCAGGATAATTGTTTCACTACTCATGCTTGTGATAATTTACATTGCAATCACATATGGGAACTTCTAATTACAAAGTTTTACTGATAATTAAATTGAGGCTTCATGAGGGTTGTCACTGAAGGGACTGGTCAGAAATTAGCATGGCCGGGAGGAGGTTGAGATTTTTTTGAATCCCCAAAAATGGAGGGTCATAAATCATGGAACTGAAAAAAAGGGGTGATAACAGGGAGAAAGGGTCAAAATATTTCATACTCATTGTCCAGGGAGGTTTTTTTTTTTATTTCATTCTCTACCCACACCCCCCCCCCCCCCCCCTGCTTTGCATCTCCCCTGCAATTTTTTGGCTAGTCCCTAATATTTTTAGCCTGGCTTTGAGAGAAGAATAAATTACTTTAGATTCTTTTTACAAGAGTTACATATATAAATTCTTTTGAAGAAGAATTGTGATTCGTCTCCAGAGAAGCCATATAATAAGAATATTATATTAGTCATGTAAAAAGAATCCTATTTTACACGGTGCCTGTGATGCGAACTTCCATGGAAAGCAGAAAGCAAATTGCAGCCATGTTTGTAACATTAACAGTAGCTACATGTGTTTGAGAAAATATACATGTGGCAACACAAGACCAGTGATAAATAGTGAACACGAATGATTAATTGAATGCAGTTTATACACATCTGAATAGCTGTAGCTTGCTATAGGGTTGATTGTGTTCTACACTAACTCCAACTATTGCTTTACACTGAATACAACACTGCAAAATGTGCTACGAATGCTCAAATTAATGATAACCACATGAAACACACATGGGTATAAAACTGTAATTATCTTTGTGTAACATTAAATCATCGGATGGGATGCTTATGTGGCTATATCTACATGTATGTAGATATATAGCCACATAAGCATCGCATCCGATGATTTAATGTTACACAAAGATAATTACAGTTTTATACTCAGATACATCCCCTTTTATATTACATATAAGTCAATACATTCAAAATTAGTTAAAAACAAGCATTTTTGATCAGGATTATTTACACTGTCCACATCATTGCAGCAATCTTTCAGCCTTTTGTGTTACCACAGGAAGCCCAGTCCTTTCTCTTATAAAAATATGTTGAACGCAGTTTGATAATCTATGATTACTTCTAGTTTAACTCCTGTCATAGCTTTGTATACAGTATCGAAGCACTTTTCGATCATGCCAGAGTGCGAGTTCTGCACACATGTATGCTTGTCTTCTATAATTTTCTAGGGATTGAAAACAAATTTTCTAGCCAGTATTTCAGAAAAAAATTGATAGGGACATTTTTTTCAAATCCGAAATTTTTTGGCTAACTTACTCTCCCGAACAGCTTTTTAACCGAAAACTTTGTTGGGTGCCCTAATGGCTTGTGCTAGGGGAGCAGGATAATTGATTCACTACTCATGCTTGTGATAATTTACATGATTGCTATCACATGGGTGTACTAGATAGCAAACAAATCTTAATTCATATATTTAAAGGCACTTGTATGAGATCGGTAGTGTTGTTAACAAAACCTGTTTTGTAAATGCTATTTTCCACCTTCCAATTCTCAACCCCCAAAGGTGGTCACGGTCCCTTACGGGAGCTTCTAATTACAAAGTTTTACTAATAATTAAATCGGGGTTTCATGAGGGTTGTCGCTAAAAGGGACTGGTCAGAAATTAGCAGGGGGGAGGGGGTTGAGATGGAGGGTAAAATTGTTTTGAATCCCCCAAAATGGAGGGTCATAAATCATGGGGAACTGAAAAAGGGATGGTTATAGGGGAGAAACGGTCAAAATATTTCATAGTCATTGTCCAGGGAGGGTTACCGTATATATTGTTTAAACTTTTTGATTTCATTCTCTACCCCACATCCCACTCCCCCCCCCCCCCCCCCCCCCTCCCCCCTTGCATCTCCCCTGCAAATTTTTGACTAGTCCCTAATGTTTAATAAAATATTGTGTGCATTGATTTCATGCATGTACACCACTTGGGAAATAACATTAGAGTAACACTAACTAGTATACACAGAGAAGTGTGTGGCCCTGCGAGCAGGTTTCTCATCTCTTTGCCTTTCCTCCAAGTAGCATGGAACCTCTCAAGACCTGTATGCTGATTGCACCCATAATACTATACTTGTATGGTTTTTGTACTGGACTTTCTAATGGGTTAGGGTGTTTTCTATTGTTGCGTAGGCCAATACTATCGCTTGTTTCGAGAAGTTCCACCTGGCCCCTTTACTGCTGCCAAGAGGAAACGATTACATGCGCCATGGTATCTCGATTTCCATTGGCCGAGAAAAACGAGACGGTAAACATTGCAGATTCAATGTAGATTTCAGATTATCCATTTCCTATTGTTAACGGCAAGGGAAGGCGAAGTGGAGAAAATCAAATGCATTTCCTTCTTCGAGGGGATAAATCAAAGCTTTCTTTAGGATAAATTAAGGTAGATTTATTGAACGGTTTATATTTCAAGGTCTTCTGTGCAGCAGCAAAATGAGAAAACAAAGCCGGAGTTTGAAGCCCGTTCGTATCAATCGTCGGCAAACAAAAAACTGCGTGACGACATAATATAATACTGTGGGCAGAGCCATAATTTATACTTTCCAGTTCTTGTTTTATGACAGTTCGGTTTCTAGTTACGGCTCCTGCTATTCTTTTGACAGATCCAATTCAATTTTAATACGGTATTCTCGGATCCAGTTCTGTTTATGGGTATAATTTGTGGTCTGCAATTCTATCTTCTGAGTTCTGTTATTCTTTTGACGATTTTAACTTTTTCTTCTTGGTCTCTATAAAGTCACATACAGTTCAACTTATGGACGATTTCATTTCCAGTTCGAATTACTGTCACCATCACACTTAATATAATTCTAAAAGTAGGGAACAAGTAAGATTTGTGTGCGTAATTATAAACACAAATATTTCAACCTCACCAGTTCTGATTTCCGTTCGCGTTCAAAGACAAGGGTCAATCACTATTCACTTCCAGGTTTTGTGACTCTTGAGTTGAAGTCTTTGTATTAAAGCTCGGCATTGGTTAATTGACTGGTTTAGTCAAGACTTCCCAGTTGTATAATCTCAAGAGTATTTCAGGAGAGTATACTTGGCGGGGTAAACAGCCAACATTGCAAACAATCAAAATCCCTCATTAGTCATTGACCTCCTCACAGTGTGTGATCGTAATGAAGAGCATTTCAACAATATCAACACCGCAATCCTATGGCATTTAGATGCAGCAGTTCAGGCATTTTCTTTCCGTTTCCGTGGGTTATTGGACCAAAACCATCGAAACCAAACCATCACTCCTCCTCCGGCCGGCCAGACTACATGTAGCTGACTGTACGATTAGATCGCCACATCCCTTTCGTAAATGTAAGAATTTTCCATTGAAAGCCCCTAAAAGTCCTGTCAGCCCTAGAATAACTGAACATCTTGGTATTTCATTCGAAGAAACCTTTGGTTTCAGCAAAATAATGGTTAAGAATGGCCCCGAATCTTCGCTCCGTTGCATGCTGACTTGGCACACTATAAGTATAAACCAAGACAGACCATAACCAAGATCGGGCGGGTGTCGAATCTGATTGGTTGATCCTGTCACGTGTTGGGAATCGAACAATGGGCTCCTGTGTAATCTGATTGGTTGCTGGCGCATTTCAGCGACACGACAAATAATAATAATAAACGGCTTGCATTTTCTGACTCGTGCCGGCCAAAGGCCTGGCCCGAGTAATAAAAACTTGCGATTTCTGACTCGAGCCAGCCGAAGGCCTGGCCCGAGTAATAAACACTTGCGAAACTTGACTCGGGCCCAGCCTACGCTGGCCCGAGTAATTATGGATACACATAGACTGAGATAAATTAGCCTGCTTGCCGGCTCTCCTGTAATTTTTTTCGGTCGTTTCTTTTCGGATTGGGTCACCTGTGGCACGCGGTCAAAATGGGGCAAGGACAAAAATGAAGGGAGGGGGAGGGGAAAGGAGGGGAAGAAAGGAGAGCCTGCACGAATGCCATTGTTTTGAGAATTACGCCCCTCCACGCTTGACCACGCTTAACAGCCTGTCACGCTCCAAGTGGAAAACAATGGCCAATGAAAATCGCGCTTAATGTCAACACGATTCAAAATGGCAGCGCTCCGGTTCAGCGCTCCACGTTCAAAATTTTTGCGGTATTAATCATAACACAAATGGTGCATATGGACCAAGAAGAAACCCCAAAGAAAGTAATTACCAGTAAGAGAGGTCGAAACATCCGTGGATGATTTTTGTCGCCTTTGCAAGTGTTGATTCAAGGTTAGGTACGGAAATCCAGGTTGTTCTAGAGTTATTTCTATGGATAATCTTTTTATTCCTTCCAAATGCAAACGTGAAGGAAGCCGTGTTGTCAAATTCTCCTGGTTTATCGAGTCGAGTTTGTAACCCTGTGGGAGGAAGATTAGAATTCTCAATGATTTGTACTTTTACGTGAAAAACTTTGTAAGTGGAGCTGGAGAAAGCTGCAGTAGTCCTAGTCCTGAAGCCATTCGAAGCAAACGACAGCTACCAACAACAGTTTAGACACCCGATCAAAGCCCGTTGGCAAGAAAACAACCACGGTCTGAATATTTATCAATAAAAACGACTTCTTCGCGGTCGTCGAGAAAGTATTTGTTTCAAGTTCAACAGGAGTAAAGTGCCGATGAAGTGCTCACTCAACATTTAAATATTGATGTTGTTACAGAAACGAAGGATACCAGTGTGAAAGTAGTAATACTTCAGCCGAATGGAAATGTCTCCGTTTGTGTTACGACCGATGTAACTACATATGTCACGCGGGATTCGGTTTCGTGTGTGCTTAATGTAAAACTTGACACCTGTCACATTCTAGCCAATGGGAATTTTCCGTTCGTGCACGAACGGTAAATACTCTCAAAACAATGGCATTCGTGCAGGCTCTCCTTTCTTCCCTCCTTTCCCCTCCCCCACCCCCTCCCTTCATTTTTGTCCTTGCCCCATTTTGACCGCGTGCCACAGGTGACCCAATCCGAAAAGAAACGACCGAAAAAAATTACAGGAGAGCCGGCAAGCAGGCTAGAGATAAATATGGACTGGGTGTTGTCATACATCACTCTCAGACCTCTCCATTATATGCACAATTATGGATACACATAGACTGAGATAAATATGGACTGGGTGTTGTCGTACCTCACTCTCAGACCTCGCCATTATATGCACAATTATGGATACACATAGACTGAGATAAATATGGACTGGGTGTTGTCATACATCACTCTCAGACCTCTCCATTATATGCACGATTATGGATACACATAGTCTGAGATAAATATGGACTGGGTGTTGTCATACATCACTCTCAGACCTCTCCATTATATGCACAATTATGGATACACATAGACTGAGATACATATGGACTGGGTGTTGTCATACATCACTCTCAGACCTCTCCATTATATGCACAATTATGGATACACATAGACTGAGATAAATATGGACTGGGTGTTGTCATACATCACTCAGACCTCTCCATTATATGCACAATTATTATGGATACATGTATATTTATAATATACTCAACAAAATATATGGATTCTGATTGGTCAATAACGAGTGCATAAAAAGATTATAGAGTGCACTCTCTCAGCAAATATTTGCACAGTAATTATTATAAACAAAAAATCACATGAACTGCTCACGCTATTACGGGATTTATGAGCACTGAGTTACATAATGAAAGTTCTCAAATTGCACTCATCTAAAGGCTCGTAAAATTAACAGAACGTTAAAAATATGACTCAGTGCCCATCAATCATGTATAGCATGATGAGCTGCAGTTCAAGAGATTTCCCCCTATTTGAAGTGATATGGTCACCGGAGCTTCAAAAATGACCCCTAAAAGTTTATAGGCATAAATTAAGAACCTAGAACGTCAAAATGATTTTGACCCCTAAAAGGTGCGACCATAATAATTATTATAATTATAACATCTATTAAAATAATTGTGTTTAATCACAAGCACAGTAGAAATACATCTAACTACATCAATCATTTTTTTCATGAAGATTCCAAAGTAGTGACACCCTAAAAGGTACAATTACTAATGTGTTGCATAATTAGCTTTTTAATCAACAGACCCCCTAAATATGATACAGGGGCAATGGAGACAACCCCTAAATGGTATGGCCGATCACCCCTATCACTTCAAATAGGGGACCCCCCCCCCCAAGGCAAGGAAATTTCCTCTACTTGGGTGTTGCTGTATGACCATGGATACACACAAAAATAAGTATGGAATTTAAGAACAATAATTTATGAAAGCATGGCAATAATTGTTCATTAAATACAGACAGGTACTATTGAGATCTCAAGGATGCAGTACGACGTGACATCGATTTCTTTATAAGATTCTGTACAAGTCAAAATTAAATGCTGTCATTACAATAATTATGTGGTATTTTAACAAATGTTCTTTCTAGCCAAACAATCTCAGACTTGAATATAACAAAGTTATAGCATGTTTTATTTGAGAAAACTGCGATACTGGGCATGCATGTAGCTACAGTAAAACTCAGATGCACTATATCAGCCATATCCATATCATACACCGCAAGATATTTGCATTTGCTGGACCCGGTCTTTGAATGCACAATTAATGCAACATGCATGAAACAACATTTAAAATTTGTTTGTGTATAACTTTAAACTGCATGGAATATAATAAATATCAAATTCAAGCTTTGGCTAAAAAATTATGAAAGGGCCTTAATATTAACTGCAAGGAACAGCAACATAATTAAGCATTTCATCCTCAGACTGGCTGAATTCATTGAAATGATTGTCATGGACAATCAATAAATAACAGGAATTGATGTAGGAACACAAAATCTTTAATGTGCCAGCACATAGTACTTTACTAAACTATGTAAGCAATCTACTTGAAGTCACTGCAGGTACTCTTGTTTGACTACAGTGGATGTCGTAGGAGCTGCTGTTGGCCTTGCTGTTGGCTCTATACACCATTTCATACAATCAGCACATGCACATCGACTAACCAGTACAGGTGCTGTCAGCAGATTTTGAGTGACACTTGGTGACACATGGCATGTAGGACTGTTTTCAGAGATGGAGCTAGACATTTTCCACTTTTGGAGGTCTCTTAAAAATTCTGAAAGCATTTTTAATTGGAACAATAAAGATTAAATATAAATGCCATGATAACATTAGTTGGTGGTAATATAATAAAATGGTTACTGCATTCCAAGGTTGCACACCTGATATTGGAGAACAAGAATGGGTACTTGGTGGCCAGCCAATGGGCAACAACATAGCTGACGACACTGGTAGAGGGCATGGTTTAGTAGCCACACCTGTAGCAAGATCTTGACTCTTAATGTTTTCCATCATTTCAGGTAGTTTAACAGCAAGGCCTTGAGCATTTAATATAAAGCCAGAAGGTTGTGTGTTAATCACCCTTGAATGATTGTTTGAATTCCCAGAATATGTCAATGTAGTATTCACCTGCTGGTTGGTAGAAACTGCTGGACCAGGAATTGCAAAGGCTGGTCTAAAGCTGTGGCGCAACTGTTCATACCAACCATGATGTCCCCTCCCATCGAGGGCTAGACCTAGGAGTTAACAATTTTCCATGAGAAAAAAGAGATTGCCAAGGCAACAAACACACTGTATAAGATTTATACCAAAGAGTCCAGTCCTGTTGTTTGTGTGATAGTTTCAATTTGAATCTGTTTGGAAAGTTTCTTTTGTATTTTATAGTTTCACAAAGCGGAATAGACGCTTCCACGTTTTTTTTTTTACTTTTGACATATTATTATACATATAACAGCAAAACCGTCGATACTGCTGAAAAGAGGACCTCGAAGTTAGTTAAGTTTGTGACCCTCAGTCGAAATTTCCATACAAACGTCTGTAAACTTTTCCGAGTTTGCGGGCCTATAACTTTGCTCCTATTCAAGATATATCTCTCAAATTTGGGATTTTGACTAACTTCGAGGTGCTCTTTTCAGCAGTATCTACGGTTTTGCTGTTATACGTATATATCAAAAGTTTAAAAAAACCGTGAAGGGTCTATTAAACAAAACGCCGCACTAAACATCACGGTTGGGCCATATTCCTTAAATTATAAGACTGACTATCTTTTGTTCAAAATGCGTATTTTACTTGAGGAGACTTATTTTTAACGCGGGAAGCCAGCTGAGTTGTAGACAACGTTGACAGGTCGGAACAATAGTGAACCCGACCAGTCACAATTGTCTATGACAGCAGATTCTATAAAATTCCTAAACTTCAAAGTTGATTTCGGCTTCGAAAATAAATATAAACAGCACACACCCAAAAGTTTATTTTAAATTTGCGTCGGCAGGACGTATAAAACTAAAATACAAAATCTTTTGCCAAATTTCCCTTTAATACGTTTTGCCTTATGGCGGGAAATTATAAACTTGGTGGGAAACTTCGCAGGATCGACCATTTTTAGTCATTTCCTTCAAACACAATAACAAATATAATAACAGCAAAAATATAAAAAAAAACAAGCAGAATACTGAATGAACTGAAACAAAAATTACAATATTTCAGTTAACTTATTGTTAAAATTTCTAATATACTATGCACTTGTTCAGTTTTGTAACACTATTATTTTAATATAAGTTCTTGAAGTTCCTTACCCCTCTTTACAGCATCGATGTGCCTCAGTCTTTTCTCTCTCTGTGCAGCGCATGACCTTTGCCTATTCCAGGTTACAATAGCACAGTCGTAGCACGCACAATCTCTGTAGTCACATACTTTTTTGTGATGATTCCTCAGAAAACTCAGTTTGCCGTGAACACTGCATTTCCTACAGCGTTTTCTCTTAGTCTTAATAGTTTCTTGAGCCTCCATTCCTAGGGATTCGGCGTTCCTTGATCGTTAAAGCTGTAATTGTGTCTTCCTCGAATAATCCTTGCTCAACTAGAGTTTGACATTTGCTGAGTCAGGTTTTTCCCACGGTCTCATGGTCCTTCACGTTCGGTACGTGCCCACGTAGGGGTGGCTGCAAACATAGCGCCATTTTGGATACATTATTTGTTTTAATAAATATTCTGCATGGCTTTAATTTATGAAGTCAGAATAATACAACTATTACATAAATACAGTTCCATAATAATAAAACCGAAACAAAATGGTAAATGAGTCGTCTAAAGAGGGGTGGCTAGCCACCCAATCCACCCCCCCCCCCCCCCCCCCCTAAATCCGCCCCTGACGTGACAACGGGACGTATTTAAATCTTTCCAACAATGAAAATCCCCCGCCTCCCTCGGGCCGACTCCCGGTTAGGCTTTAGCACATTCTGCTCGAAAGAATTGCCCGAAAAAAAAAAGACTTTTCTGCTTGAAATTATCCTCGAATTTATGCTTCTGAAAATTTGGGGCAGTTGCAGTTTTAGCGTGTACAAGCCGATTATTCCATTTTTTCATGGATTAGTACTAATTTTACGTTTACGAGCTATAGGTCGGACTTTTTCGGCGCCTGCAATAAAGTTAAGATAAGTTTAAAAAGCATTGGTAACCAACTGTCTTTCTTGTCATTCTTCGTCATGGTCAATGATTTCTGTTTGTTCCGCCGCGATCTTTGTTTTGCTCGTACCCAGCTCCCTCTCGTCCCCACTTTTCCTTGTTCCCAGGCCCAAAAATATGCAAAATGGCCTATTATGCCCGGATTATGCCCCAATTACGTTTTCTGCTCTGAGGCCCTATTATGCTCGAAATTCTGCCGGCAGAATGTGCTAAAGCCTACTCCCGGACAGTAAACAATTTCAAATTCCCAACGGTGGGGAGCATGCGGGAGCCACAATTCAAAGTTTGAGGCCAAAAACGAAATTTGAGAAAGCTCTACATTATCTGTCATGACGTTAAGCGGTGAGGATCAGTGTATCGCAAACGTGACAGTAATGTAGACACCGTTAACACAGGAATCCCAAGCTTTTCTTTAGTTGTAGTGAAGGGGGTTTAAAATCCACCCAAATTCGTTGCAATTGCATTCAGACAGCCAAGACACAGATATAGACACCAGGTAAGTTTTGTTCATTTTATTACAAAAAGCTAGATTTTAAAATACGCATACCAGGGGTGTACCCAGGGTTCCGTTTTAGTATAGGCACGAGCAACCGAGCAGGGAGCCATCTAGCCGGGGGGTCATGAACTTTATGAACTTTTTTTTGTGTAGGCACGTACCTTTTTGACTTAAGACAGCCACGCCACTGCATACGAACCTTGTAAAATAGTCATAAGCAGAGCTTGAGCTTCGTGTACTGTCACCACTTTGGCGAGTCGGGGAAAGATGGCTACTTCGGGCACTCAACAGTGGCCTGGTACCTCGGCAGATACAGATATAAATACAAATACAGATTTTAAAAAGTGTTTAAAGAATGAAAGTGGTGGGAATAATTGTCTATAATACGGCTCTTATTTTGAGTGAACTTGTGTCGAACATGAATTGGTACAGTTTGTTATTATATTAAAGTTAATATTTGTACTTACAGTCCTATAAAATAAACAAAATTTCCCCCACCAATTACTGAAACTTTTTAAAATATTTTATATAAATGTGGTACCAGTAAGGCCTATTATGGAGATTATGGAGATTGTAAACCTATTATGGAGATTGTAAATCAGTTATATGTCCTTTACATGGCAGCCTTTCGCAACATGCTGTCAATACTACACTGGACCATTTTAAGATAAAGTAAAACTGAATGATTAGGGATGTAGCTCAACATGGGGCAAAATTATAGATTGCGCAATACACATTTTGAGAAATCTTAAGTTAGGGAACAATTTTCAAACTTGAAACAAATAGTAGGTTTTGTAAAAAATATAGTTTTAGCGTCGGCAATATAATAGAGAAGTAATCTTGATCTAAGTCTATTAAAATTATAACTATATGAGCGCTAATATGCATCTAAAAAAAACCAGCTTCACATGTCTTTCCCTCCGCACTGATCTTCTCCTCTTCGACCCGCACTTTCACCCGACCTGTAGCCCATCTGGCCCTCTTATAGTGCTCAGAAGGCCTCTTTTGAGCCTTCTTGAGCCTCAGAGTCTCCATATCAATACCACACAAAGATAAACCAGTGACCAAACTACCTTCGTAGCGAAAAATATGAGTCGAATATCACAAGAAGCGATTGTTTTGGACAAGGTTTCCAAGTATTAAAATTACGGTTTCGCGGATGTGGCCTAAGGTTGACCTAACGCGCTCCTGGGCACCAGAGTTTTGTCGACTCATCAGCGCAAACACTCGGCCTGAACTGCAGCGTTTCTGTTGTTGTTTGCAGCGTTCCTTCTTCTTTTTTTTGCAGCGTTTCATTTTTACTTGCAGCGTTTCTTTTTTATTTCAGCGTTTCTTTTATTTGCAACGTGTCCCTTCAGTGGGTCATCGTATGTTCTACTGTCTCTAGCTAGTGTCTGCAAATGTAAAAAGTTGCCTATTCATCCTCGGAGGAGAGAGAGTTGAGAGAGAGAGGAAGTGAGCGGACGACCTCGTACCGTCTGAAAATCAGGCAAGGTACCGGTTGCCAAGGATGTTGCTCATTATGCCTGGATTCAGACCTGACACTTTCCCATGGGAAAGGCTTTACTGGATGGCAAACAAACCGATCGACAATCGATCGACAATCGATTGGAGGTGGTGGAAAATAAAATTTCAAACAGATTTGCTAATAAAACTACCAATTTCGTACAATTAAGTGCCTGTGTATAAATAACGTAAGATTTGTTTGCCATTGATCAAGTACAACCACGTGATTGCATTCCTGCAAAAGGCCCGGCTTTGCATATTACAGACCAAACTGTGCCGATCGAGGATCGAGTCCCCTTGGCCTAATACAGACTTCAATTCGTAACGTTGTGCATATCCTCATTCAAGTTTAGTTTGAGCTACAAAACTGAAAATAAGTTTGAACACTTATTTTGATACTTATTTAGATTTTTAAAATATGTTTTTTGCACCCGCACCCTCTAGCCGTCCCGCACCCACTACTTGCATCCTCTACCCACACCTCGCGAAGCTTTGTCAAGCAGCTTGGCAATCGACTCATCCCAAAGCGACCTTATTTAACGTCGGTAACTCGGTACAGTCTTGAAAGACTGATAAACTTGAGGCCGACGGGATACCTACAATTTAACGTCCTTATCCGAGAAGACGTGAAGGTCTAACCATTTGCAGTTCGTGAACGAGATTGTTTCACAAAGGCAGCACCTTCTACTCAGTTATTTTAAGACCCTGAGTGTTGGTCCGGCCGGGGTTTGAACCCGCGACCTCCCGCACAACAGACGGGCGCTTATTAAACCACTGAGCTAACCGAGAGGCGATCCCAGATGCAGAGCCTGATATCGCTGAACTAATGCATGTATCAATGTTAAGCCGCAGGGGGGGGGGGGGGGGGGAGGTCTCTGGCAGATGTGCGGCATTTTTGATCAATCTTGGCGTCCCCACCCTTTCATTACAAGCTTTGCCCCAGGGTGTAGACATTTGAATTCGACCGCTTGAGGACTGGGTCCAAGTCTCTTGTTTCCCGAGTCGCCATCTTGGATGTTGGAAGGTATGAACTTCAAAAATGCGTTTTCAACTGTTTTCATTAGGTTAAAAAGAACACTTCATATTTATTTGGGATCGCCTCCAGTTCCTCCATTGTCTCAGCTGTATATATATAGTCTAAGGAGAAATTTCGTTGCCAGGTGGGGCAATTTGATCACAATTGACCATTTTTTCTTTCCCAATTGACCTATATCACTATGACGTCATATCAAAACAATCTATTGTTTAAACGCTAAGGATCACGGTCGTGGGAGGGGGACAAAACAGGGACAAAACAGCAACAACACAAAGGAAATCGCTATCAAATGCATTTTGAAGAACGTAGAATAGCGGTAACAGCCACCAAATACGGTAAATATTGTGGGATAAACATTGATACAGCTGATATCTGGAAACCAGACAATTCGAAGTTAAATTTTCCTCAGCAGAGCAGATTTAGTTCAAAATTCTATTGTTCAAGTCGATTCTGTCCCCCTCATAAACAAGCCGTGACGTCATAATGATATAGGGTAATTGCAAGGTGGGGAATTTGACCAAAAATTCTCGAAAAAAATCCGTTGAGGCATGTTGGTCTATGGAGACTAACACTTACAAATTGTCCTTCGGGACAGCAAACGAACCCTTCGGGGTAGCAAACGAATCGCCCAACGTGGCACAAACCGAATGAAAAATCGCCCAACGTAGCCCCCAGGACTTGAAAACCACGCCTTACTTGAAGTTGAACTAGATGAGTTCACAATTGTTCCAAAATGCACATTGTCTAATAACCCAACCCATCATTCGGCCCTGATCGAGTGTGAGTTGGCCTGGGGCAAACCGGTAAAAATATCTCTATCATGGCTCTATATAGTTTCCACTTTGTTTATTTTGTTACCTGTATTTTTGTTTCATTTTTTAATCGAAAATTATCAACTATTGGGTGCACAATCACATTAAAATTTGTCCAACGCACTTGCCATAATTTATAATTACTCCGGCTAGTTGATTAAAACTACAGAAACTTGCAAATCATTACTAATATCACTAGATAGTAGCTCTATGCATCCCTCGCAGCACTTCACTTTCTATTACAAACTTCTAGTTACTTAGCGCGCGATAAAGCTATCTTTTCAGGTTGGCCGGCTAACTATAGTTAACTTTTCTTTCTTCCTGCCGCCGTTGTCGGAGCAACTATGCACAGTTGAGTTACTACGGTAAACCGTAAAATGCAGGTCACACTGGCGGAGGATCCGTTAAATCTACTTAATTATAGTCCAGTGTGCCCTCAGCCATTACCGGGCTTCCGGTGCCACTTGTCAGCACGCTATACTGGAGACTTTGGGGTAGTGGTTGTTAGGTCTTGTTAGTTAGACAAGCCAGGAACTCAAATCACCTTAGCTTGTTATTCAACTGATGGGAATACGATCACCACATAATTTAAATAACTCCAAAGTCAAACATTTGAAGTGATAGACAGTTTTGGCTATAATTCAGGTGGCCTTTTCATTGTGATATCCTAAAACTTGAGCCATGCCAGTTATTATAATATAATAATAATAATAATAATAATAATAATAATAATAACTTTATTTAACGAGGGTTTAAACACTTTACAGTCACAGACTGATAAACTAGTGGCCCTCTTAATATATTAAAATATGTTACAAAACTATGCAGATGTAAGTTCTACTGAGTGCTATATAAAGCTGCCAACACTAAAATAGATAAAAGCTATAAAGTCAACTATAATAATACAATGAATAATAAATATTATGAATAAATAAGCTAAATTTAGAATATTAACAATATGATATTATAATAATATATACTATGAGTTACACTAATAAAAATAACTATGGCTAAGTAGTAATTATTAAGATATGCTAAAATGGTCAAGGCCCTTGTATTGTTCTCTTAACAAATTTGAAAGCTATTCCCCAGTGCAACCAAGCGCTGAATAGCGAGCGTGTAGAACGTTACCATCAGTTTTTGGGCAATATTTGAGGTTCAATGAGTCAGTTTTAGAGGTTGCTACCATGTCAAACTTTCCATACAGATTCATCAACAGCCCTAATTAAATCTTGAAACTGTCTTAAAAATGTAAGGGACAAACACTCGGTGGAACAAACACTTGAACTTAAAGGCATGAACCAAAAAGAATAATATTGCGGTAAACATTACGGTCTCTACTAATGATAGAAAACTAAGGAGTTTATTACAGTATTCCACTAATCACTTCAGTGTAACTTCATCACCTAGTGAACCTGTAATGTTAAATTTCTTGTTATACATGTTTACCCGGAGTGGGTACATATTTTCCCCAAACCGTATAATTAGCCTTTCATCTTGTTTTAGCACTGAATAACAATAGATTAAGTGGTAAAGACCATGAAAGACAAACCCCAGGCCTATGAAGCCTTATATACGATTTCATCATCGTTTATGATGGTGTCGAAATCGAACTTTGTCTTCTATCTGTTGTGTCAAAACAAGAAATCTCTTAAAATCAACACTTTATTTGGCTTTGTAGTTTGGAATAAATGTTCTTTGCACGGCAATCTACCATATTTGAACACAAATGTCTCACACATGGGTTCGAGGGCCGGGTTACGTTGTTGAAGCAAGGTAACTTTAACCCTAGGTTCGCGCTAAATCTGTAATTGTAATCTGTACAGTTTAACCCCGGGTTAGCGATTTAACCCTGGGTTAGCGCTTACCTTTGCTTCCAACAACCGGCCCCAGGTGAATACACCTATTTCAAATAAGGTTGTCACGGACGAGCGACAAAGGATTGTCATTATAACTGGCGGCAGCTATACGGAATGGAATACAGTATAATTCGAAAATCCATTCGAAGGAAACCATTAATACTCTTCTTAAAGCCTTCGACTCCAAAAACAAACGAATTCACCAGACTTTTAGCAACAACCATAATCCATTTCGGTCCCGGGTATGTCGCTTGTCTGGGACAACCTTTTTTGAAACAGGTGTATAGCGATGTTTCGTGTTGATAAACATTGCAATTGTTATGCTAATGTGCCAACCATGATTTGTAAAGCCCGCTTTATGTTAGGAACCAATGGATCTCTGGTTGGCACATTAATGACAATGGATGACGACACACGAAACATCGCTATACAAAGATTGTTATATGAATATTGATTTGCTAACACTATAGTGAAGTGAGCGACAAATCCCCCGCATCCACAAATAATATATATATTTATTACATGGCAAGCCACACTCAATGTCAAATCGAGTGTTTTGATTGGCTGGTGCTCGGTCGGGATTTTGCCGTACGGACCGTTACCATGATAACGGTCGCAAATTCGCATATTTTGGTCTAAGTTCGCGGGAAATTGAAAACTCAAATCGAACCGGGTAAAACAGAGATAACTATGCACTTAGTGATGCAGCAGTAACAGCCCAAACATCGTAATAATACCGTTTTCAAAAAAATTGACCTGTAAATATAATTACAAAGCTTACCTCCAAAACGAACTTGACCATTTGTTGTCAAACATTATCATTGATGTACGCAAAGTCAACCAGAAAAGGACAGGAAAGAACTAGTTGAAATACAATGCCATCCAAAGGTCTAGTGCTACAGAGACAAGATACATGTCCTACTGATCATGATTAGGTTCTACAGAAGCTTCAGAAGTCACCGTCTAGCAGAGTTCAATGTACGTATACGGAAGAACCATATTCTCTGGCCGTCAACTACAAGCGAGTCCCAACATGAAGTCTCCACTCGGTATAGAAACGAAATTAGAACATAGTAATGTATCAGGTAATGCAGGAATCAAACACCCCAGCAGCGAAATAACTGAATAATCCGACTCAATAAAGATAAACCTGCTAACGCTGATCCTGAAAGCTTCGTGGCTCTGTTGAGTGTTGACACGAGAACTCGATCCGTCCAGTGGAAGTAGCGAGTAAAACTACAAGACAACAACTCTGCCAGCGACTATCACCAGAGCCAGAAGTCATAGTCCATATTTCAACAAGTTTACTCCTCTGCAGCCGGCTTTCTTTCGGCTTAAGAAATTTGTCTTGAATGTCAGCATCCGTCCAGTTTACAAATTACAATCCCTCACTATAAACCAGGGAAGTTCTGATTCCATAGCCGGCAACCAGTTTTGCCGATCAGCAGCAAATATCAGAGATTTTCAGGTCCAGATTTTCCACGGATGTCCTCCCAGTCAAAGTTGTCCAGGATACAAACAAACAGCATATAACTGTCATCGCCGAAAGTGATCCGACGAAGATCTTGAACTTTTTCGCCGACCACATGGCACTCGACTTGAGCGAACGGTTTGTTTTTCGAGTTGATTTAGTGGAAATGTTCTTTTCTGATTAGCTGATTAGCTTTTTCTACGAATTCCACCTTTCATGCACTTTGAATTAGCAAAGTTTTCTAATTCTGAATTGATTCTGACATTGTATTTCCATTCATCTTTTGTATTGATTTACGGAGAGCTGGCAAATAGATCCCGGAATAAATTCTGAACGGCTTCCACTTTGGTATGTAAATTTATGCAAATTAGGTATATCACGTTGTGTTACAGGGCGCGAGTCACGCGAGTCACTTATTTTCTCATTCTTTGTTTATCACAAAGTGCCATTTAATAAACTACTTATTAACCTCGCTCACTCGGTCTTTACGGGAAAATATCAGACCTCGGTCTTTTATGTACGGACCTCGCTATCGCTCGGTCCGTACTGTCAAGACCTCGGTCTGATATTTTCCCGTAAAGACCTCGCTCTCGGTTAATAAGAAGTTAATATATATAATCTTCAGTATGCAGTCAAATCACAAAAAAAATCACCAAACGTTGGCCAAATAAGTATTCATGTTTAATAAACTTATTTTTATACAACAAAGTTTACCCTACTATTAATATTTACAATATAATGGAAGTGGATCCCAAGATCGTTCCAAAAGAGGGATTGAAAGGTGGATTCTCCCGGGCTTGTACTGGACATGCTGGGTCACGGACTTTTCACTGATATCATTATTACAAAAGTATACCATTGATGCACAATCTGTGCACTCAGCTGCTTATGCAGAACAAGCCTACATGTATTCAGGCACGGCGGAAGCAATGTAGTATTGGGGGGCTGCATAGGCCCGAAGTTTGAGTGAAGGCAATACTGGGCAAGCGCCATTTTAATTTCCTTTGGAAGCCGGACAAAGCGGAACAGGGAACAAACTAAAAATATATCGGGGAACAAGAGAACATGAATAGAGCTTTTAGGGAACAAGGGAACAATTTCCATTTTTCTAAATGGAAAAATTGACTGTTTCCCTGGAAAAAAAATTGGGAACAAGGGAACAAAAGGTAATTTTCGATGGGAACACGGGAACAAGGACCCCCTCGGAGACCCTCATTTTTCAAGGGACAAATGTGTTTTTAAAGTGGGAATGGTGCAATTATGGGTCGTTCCCTGGAATTAAAAGTTCTGGGCCCGATTGTCTGAAGTCCAATTGCCCTATTTCATTATGACATCACAT
This sequence comes from Actinernus sp. WN-2022, assembly GCA_030867875.1. Classification (NCBI taxonomy): domain Eukaryota; kingdom Metazoa; phylum Cnidaria; class Anthozoa; order Actiniaria; family Actinernidae; genus Actinernus; species Actinernus sp. WN-2022. The sequence continues at coordinate 51,400,002 of JAOWCC010000577.1, read as the reverse complement.
GATAAACACAGCCGCCATTTTAGGGGGTCAAAACACTCTTTAACAAGACATGCCAAATAAAGCTGATCTGCCAAGGATCGCTTTCCTTCAAATTAGCTAATTTTCCCCTATTTTATAAGAATTTATGTCTATCCCAATAAATCTACTGAATTGGGTGGCTTACATCTCAGTCTATTTTCTGTCCGTGAAATGTTAATTCTCTCCTTTGTGTTTTGGTTCTTCTACCCTACCCCCCCCCTCTCTAGACCATTATACTTTGCCATCAAACAATTTCGATTGTTTTGATGTGACGTCAAAATGAAATAGGGCAATTAAGCTAATCCAGGATTAAGGGCAAACTTTAGTTTGATTTGCTAACTTGTAAACAACATCTTCGAGGTTAAAAACTTATTCCTAGAGGAGAAACAAGTACATTTCTTAGTACTTGTCTTGCTAGATTTGGAAACAAATACCTTCTACAGTGAGAACCAAAACCATGGGTTAAGACTTAATCCAGGATTAGCGCTAATTGGGCTTCAAACAACTGGGCCCTGCCTATTAGCCATTTCAGAGTTGAGGAAGGGACTGAGACCAAATGTCAAATATTAATCTGATTCAGATATGAATGCCATCACAAGAAAAATCACACTAGAATCGAAGGGCTGTGTGCAACAAGGGCATAAGTGACCCCTGATCATGTTCTAAATTCTGCTTTAGAAAACAAAGTATTTTCAGGAGAATTTAGAATGTGACCAGGGATCACTTATGCCCTAGTCTCCTTCACACCCATTATTAGGGGTCACCTCAAAGGTGCGAAGGAGACTACTTATGCCCTTGTTGCACACAGCCTTTCAATTAGTACGTTTACCAAGTTTTTAAAATGTTTGGATCAATACTAACTGAATAGCAAGCTTTCAGCTTTCAGATATATTTCAGATATATCTACTGATCTCTTTTATGAGATGTTGTTCATTTCTTAATCAGATAATTATTGTTTGACAATCGGTCCCAGTCCTTTCATCAACTCCAAAATGGCTAATTGCCGGTATAATGCCTTGTACACTCTTCGACATACTTTGTAGCCGGTAAATAATGGATTGACCTATCACCAGTACCTAAAAGTGCCTTTTAACTCAGTCAGAGACTCAGGCACATATTGCATTTGAGCATGTTGCCAAGACCAGTACTTTCGTAGCTTTGAGTACTGACACCTGCATTGTATTTGGCACATAACTTTTTTCAAAAGACTCCACAATGTGCATGTCAGATGTATCATACTGTACATGTTTGTGTCTGTAAGCCAGTCACCATGCTCTAGCCAGTAAACCTGCTGCACATGCAAAGGATCTTATGAAGAAATCCAGCTCTTCCTTCCTTTCTGTCTTAATTTCTTCTTTCTTCAAAAAAAGTTCTGATCTGGAGAGCATTATATGTTTCATTTGAGACATCTTTCTCTCTTTCATTTTCTTTTTTAATGACATAAGGGTCTCTTGCACATGTTCCTTCCAAAACTTCACCACAAGGATTGTTGCAACATGTAGTTCTATTTTTCTTCCTCCCAGTCTTGCATTCTTGGATTAGATATACTTCTTCCTATACCATAGAATTCCCTGGCTCCCCTGCAATTCTGCTTACGATCTGCAAAATGATGTAATTTATTCATTACAAGAGTTCAGTCATGAATACAGTAATCATTGGCTCACAGGTGAATTAAATTATTGGACACACATTTCAAGTTATCAGATGAGTAAGACATTGAACATGTCTTACTCCACTTACCCCTGAGGGTTACCATTGACTCACCTGACTGATAATTGGTAGATTTAGTATGTTTCCAACTACTGGTACTCTTCTTAAGAAATTGACAACAACTGGGAAGAAACCACTGCAAATCAATCACATTAAGTTCAGTAAAAAAAACTCCTCATAAGCTCGTTTCATTTGTGGGCTTGGAGGTCTACCCTCACATTTACCCACATTTATGTTTCAAGCTGGCTGCACTTAACTCATTTGTACTGAAATAAAAATTAAACTTAGCAGAGAGAGGAACACCTGCACAAAACGTTCACTTTAATTTATTCCTCCATATCTGAGGAAGACAGGACATCAAAGAATATAATGGCTGCATGCAGAGAGTTAATCTCTTATGCTTGCAGCAGAAGTTTGAGAAAATAAAGCTTTGTCTCACAGGGTTCTTCTAAACATAATTATTATGATTGAGTCAGTTAAATGGCAAATGTTTCTGTTTAACATAACATTAATTTTACTACACATGTTGTTCACCTACCTAAATAATAAAACAAAGCCATAAGTCTCTATGATCATGCCCACTAAAGGCCATCCTATGAGTACCACAACAACACCGCCAAGAAAACATGAACTACCACGTAGCTTATGCTTCTGGAAGAAAAACCTAAATGTTCTTTCCAGTCCTATCACAAGAGCTAGTCCTGACATAAATAGGATCTGAAAGATAATCAGGCCAAAAGGGTTATGACATTTTAACATTATTTCATAATATACATGTACCATATTAATTTACTCAATTAGACGTCAGGCTCAAATTAATGCCACTGGGTCGATGTGGCAAAATTTTAAATAGAAGCCGAGGGCATCTATTCGAGGTACCTGCGTCCATTCGAATCAGTCGCTATAATTGATTCTAACAAAGGTTTTAAACCAACCAGTACCCCATTTAATAAACGCCGGGTCTCAAATTAATGCTGGTCTTGAATAAATGCTGGGCCGACAAGGCTGAAATTTGAATAGAATGTGGTATGTATTGTAGGTATTTTATATGTATGTGAACACAGACAGGCTGAAAGAAAGCAATCCAAATGCAACAATGATAATAAATGAATTTCGAAAGCTGAAAGGATAAACTGATACATTTTTTGTTCTCCTATCACGCCGGGCACGAATAACCGTAAAACGGCGGGGTTGAGTGTAACATAAAACGTAAAAGTAACACCATTTCCTTACTTCTACTCTAAATTAGACGAAATGTTGGCAGGTTGGTAACAAAGTAAGACTACATTTTTCGGGACAATTGTTTCTGTATTGTGACGTTGTTGTGACGTCATAAGGGATGCCTCCTTTTTTGGTGAAAATTAACCTTTAAAACACGTTTCAAAAATATTACGTCATCAGAAAGCTTTTACGAAATATATTAATTTGCCAAAAATTTGAACTTTCTACAATAAACATATTCAAAGTTATGGACGATATACTGTTTTTATGACATCATTATTTGTGACGTCATACTTCAAGCTTAAATCAGATTGCCGACTATAAAAATATTATTAAAGAAAATACTATGACTAGTTTTGAGTGTTAGCCAAATGCATTTCATTGATAAAATTCCAAAAACATTGAACTGGCTATTTTCTGAGGGTACACAAATATATTTATGATGTCATAATGATGTATACAAAAAATGGCGCTTCAATTCTAAGCTGTTATACTCAAAAAATCAAAATTCCAAAAAAGAACACATTGTTATTACTAAAGAGCTCTATTATTGTGCAAAATATGATGCACCAGTATTTCAAACTGTAAAAGTTAAAACAAGCGACATTTTAATAAATGGTTTTATGCTATTTATTACCCGCCAATTTTTGGCAAGAAAATTACCAAAATTCAAACTTTAATAACTTTCGTTTACTTCAACTGATCGATAACGGGTTTTCGATTATTTCATTCTCATGAACAAGAGATTTAAAAAATATATAATAAAACGTTTTAGAGGTAATATTTTTTTTATAAGAAACCTATTAGAAAAGGATATATGACGTCATTGTGACGTCATAATGATGGCTATATTAGCTTAACTTATCAGACTATGTTTTGTTTACACTCCTTTATACACCTACCAAAATTCATTCTTCTATGTCGAAAACTTTTAAATATAGATCATTTGTGCCCGGCGTGTATTATCATCTCACATGCTCATGAAAACAAAACAGAAACAGTATTCTCCAGATTTGCAGACAACCAGTATTTTCACCAATATCTCAATAATATTTATTCTGAAGCACCAGTTCCTTAAAATTTGGCAAATGTCCGATCAATTTTACTATTTGCTCAGACATGGTTTTTTTCATGTCCCAGCAAAAAATGACTAAGCTCTAACCAATAACATGCTTCCCAAAACATAAAAAAATTGAATCCATAGTATTGTTTCAGTTTTCTTGTAAAAGGCTCCTAGATTATGATAGTAAACTTAAAAAAGTAAACTTTGAAAATTGCCCTATAATGCATAGCGAACCATTTTATTATAATTTTTATATGCAAATTACATTACGCTAATTAATGTCACACCAATTTTGATATAATTTATGTCCGATCAAAAGAAAGGTTTGGAAGGACACATGTCCTGCCAAGTTGGAAAATTATTTCCAGGCCTGATGCTGTAATTAAGGTACCCATTCAATCCCTCTTCAATGTGTTTGTACCATTTCACCATCGACATAAATATGTCTTGAGAGCAGCAGAGATATTGAAAATATGGTTGAATGTTTGAATAAAACATGTATAGACCCATTCGAAAAATGGCGTCCAATTTAAAAAGCTATTGTCCTGGTAACGTTAACACGAGGCTAGTCAGTCCACACAAAAGCTTTTGAACATGTAAGCGAGGCTAGTCAGTACTAAACAATAGTTAATTAAATTGGACGCCATTTTTCGAATGGGTCTATAAGCCATGTGCATGTATTTTACATTACCAGTAAGTGCAAATTAAGTGCCATGTTCTTGCACGAGCAAATGCTAGACTGAGGCAATAAACTTACATTGCATGCGTAAAACTATAAAGGTTAGGACAGTGACAACCAAAGAGGTTCCCTACCAGCAGAGGTTTATTTTCCTCCCTTTTTCGTAATCGCTTTGCAAACAAGTGGAGAAAAAGCAACCTATGCACCCAGTTGCAACATTATTTTTATTGCACATGCATGGTGCTACTAAGTGACATGAAAACTATTTTGCCATGCTTAATTGGATGGATTGACCAATGAGAAGAAAGTGATACCACAGTAATTAGTATTCAAAGTAATGATTGACATTAGCGGGTGCATAGTATCATATCAGGCTCAAATTTAAAGTAGCAAATCTTTTACACAAGCATCCGTACTGTATATTTTTATAATTTATTCATCATGGATGGCAGTTAGATCAAACACTGTCACAACTGGGAGCAGAGGTTTCCTTTCTCCCGCCTGTTTGCAAAGCGAACAAGAAAGGGAAAAAGAAAAGAAAGGGGGAAAAAAAGAAAAGAAACTTCTGTTTGCAGAGAACCAAATCATAAAGGGGCTTTATTGTCTGTATGGTGTGCAGAAGTCTGCCTCTGACAACTGTCGCAGTCCGATATTCAAGTGCAGTATTACAGTCTGGTTTCCATGTCGATGAAGGAGAAATAAACTTACAGTACGGGAAGATCAACAAAGAAATTATTTTAGGAAACTTCAAGTTCCAGAGTTTAACTTTAAGAATTAGTTATTGAATCAAAATTTCACAGAGATACCGTCTCACTGGCGGCACGAGCACATTGAAACTGAAAGCAATCAAAAGAAACGGGGAATCAGAGTAAAAAAATACTCACATTGCCGATTGCTAGAAGTCCTTTATCGAAAAATAACAGTACACCGAAGAACAAGAAGAACATACCAAACCCGGTCACACCGATACCGATTTCTGCAAGGCAAACAGAATGAAAACAAAATATAGAAAGCTGCTGCAAATTAAAACAACAACATTATCGTATGCTTACTTTGTAAATCAGATATAGGAAGCATTTCGGCTGTTAAATAGAGTTAGAGTACATGTATTAAATGAAAAGCAGACAAAATTCAAATGTCGAGCTGGCCACGTATGAATATGTACTACGCATGCTCTTCTCCAAAACCGCTGTGCTTGCAGAAACAAATTAGAAAAACAAAAAATAGATAAGGGAGCAGGTCAAAACGGGTGTTCGGAAAACTAAGACCCCAAAACGAAGACCCCTAAGACCCCCTAAGACCCATTCGAAAAAAGCAGAATTTCAGCAACATTAGGGATTACACTCAATCTGAGTTTCTTTGTGAACTTACCTCCAATTCATGTTTGGTGTTTTCTTTCAGCCCGATCACTCTTGAATCCCCGCCGACACTGCAACGGCCACGAACTGCACATTTTGTTTGAAAACATTTGCGTTGCAAAAATTTTTCACGTATATAAAAAAACACTTATAGAAAAACGGCTATCACCAAGTGAAGTGCAATAGTTATTATTTTCTTAGAGAGATCCACGTTTGACCTCAAAACGACAGCAAATAATACCTTTATATCGCTTATCGTCCACCATGTTGGATAACCCAACCACAATATAATATGTCTGACCGCAAGGTACAGGAAACCCAATTTTCTGGAAAAGTCAATAACAAGGCTATTTATTTATTTATTTGTTTGTTCATTTACTTTTTTGTTTGTTCATATTTGATTTAAAAAGGAAGTGTTCTTTTTTGTCACAAACGCATAACAATAACAGTAACGACTAAGGCCCCGTCCACACTAAGCAACTTTTTTATCCATTTTGAAAACGTTTTCCGTCCACACTTCTATTATCTAATCGTTTTTGCCGTCCACACTAAAACGCAAAAACGTTGGCCGGATTGAACATGCGCAGATACCGTAAAATCCCGGTTATAAGCCCTGGACTTATACTCATTTGTAAGGGTCTTTTGGGGGGCTAGCTTATATCTGGGGGGGGGGGGGGGGGGGCTTATAACCGGCAGGAAAAAAGTGTTTCGGATTCAGAGGAAATGATTTTATGAAAAATGTCTTCGCTTTATTTTACCAACCAATAGTTAGCAGACAGGTGGGCTTCTAACTGGGGTTGAGCCAGAGCTCGCGTGATCATCATGACGTCAGCGTTTTCGAAAAGTTCCGTATGCCGGCTAAGTGTGGACGGCCGGCCGGAAGGCCAAAACCGGATAAAAAAAGTTGCGTTTTCAAACTTAACCGGCTTAGTATGGACGGGGGGCATTATTCGTTACTGTTACTGTTATGCGTTATGCGTTTGTGACAAAAACCTTTTTAAATCCAAAACAAACAAACAAATAGCCTTGTTATTGACTTTTCCAGAAAATTGGGTTTCCTGTGCCTTGCGGTCAAGACAAATGGAAGCCAACTGCCTAGGAGAAATACCCGACAAGCTGCTACAGGATACATTATTCTCATGTATCTTTTAACCGCAACTACTGCCAGCATGATTTTATTATCATACTACTCTACCGTGACTTATCCTAACTATTCAAAATTGGCTCATCTACCTTCTACTTCTAGCGTATCCACAATCCAGAGTGTTAGCACTTCGCAACCTCCATTTCTACTCCAACCGTCAAGTACCTCATTACTCTCCATTTGCATGGACATTCATCCTAATCCTGGTCCTGTTACGTTGATTACTGCTCACGATGAAAGTCGCCCGCCTAAACTTACTAAACTGTTTAATGCTACTAAAAAGATTCAGCTGAAAATTGTTCGATACCAACACCACTTCTACAACTACAACTATTACCAGAACAACAACATTATCCCGTATGGACTGTTATCCAAATGCCGACCTACTATACAGACAAGCAATCCGTGGTTCCACAAACAGTGGAAGAAAATTCAAGTCACTACAAGCCGCATGCACCTCAAACTACTCACCAAAGAATGCCTCAAGAAATTAAAAACACTTCAAAAGGAACTTTCACAACACAAGGAACATTTACGACAAGTCAGTACTACTTATTGTTTTAACTATTACATGAATAAGCTTAATTGTATGGCTCAATCTCTAGAACTCGCACTTCGTAATCGTAGATCGCACAAACGTACAACTTTCTCTTGTAGAAATAATCATTCTACCATAACTAACACCGCGACAGTCAACTTAACTCAACAAGCCCACCAAGATCCATTGACTACGGATCACAACGACATAACAGTACAGAAACGTAAACGGACCCGACGTAAGAACACTAAGAAACAGCATGATAAAAGCAAACACGTACTTCTTGATACCTCAGCTGTAATTAATCTATCTAATATTACTCTTTCTGATGACGAAATCCAAGTCCTTGCACACGGCTTAACCTTTTGCCCTAATCCTCGACTAATCAACTGGTCGGAAGTTAATGCTGACTTTGACGAATTTGCACGACGTATGCGACTCACTGAATTCTTTTATGACGAAACTAATAGCAAATACGAACGTAATCCTTTTCACCCTAAAAGCTCTTGGACACCTCCTACAGACAGAGATGCTGCACTTAATGCTTTTTTAAGCGCCGTTAAACAAGACATACTTACAACGAAACCTACCAGTATTGTTGACAATCTTTCTAAACTCCAACGTAAAGCCTTATATAACCTCAAACGACGACACGACGTGGTAATCAAATCCGCTGACAAAGGATCGGGAACAGTCGTAATGGACAAAACATGGTACATCGACGAATGTAATCGACAACTTAACAATCCTACATTTTATAAACAACTTGATGCCGACAAAACCAACGACATACAGAAACGAGTAACAGAATACGTTAATCGTATGTTCAACGAAAACATGATTGATATGAAAACAAGACAGTACCTCGTACATAACGACGCCAAACCAGGACGCTTCTACATATTACCTAAAATACACAAAAACAATAATCCTGGACGACCCATAATATCCTCTAATAACCACCCCACAGAACGCATCTCGCAATTCGTTGATTATCATCTTAAACCGTTAGTTACTACCACTCCTTCTTATGTTAAGGATACTACTGACTTTCTTAATAAACTTTCCCTCTTTAACAAGCTCCCTGATAACGCTTTGCTCGTAACTCTCGACGTTTCCTCCTTATATACTAACATTCCGCATAATGAAGGCATTGATGCTTGTCGCTATTTTCTTCGTAACCGCGTTAATAAACATGTACCCACAGAAACCATCTGCGACCTTATACGCATGATCCTTACTATGAATAATTTCTCGTTTAATCAACAACACTATCTACAAATACATGGAACAGCCATGGGTACTAAAATGGCTCCTTCCTTCGCCAACTTATTTCTCGCTAAATTCGAACGTGACGCACTATCTAATTCACCCTACCAGCCACACACGTGGTTGAGATATATTGATGATATTTTCGTGATCTGGACCGAAGGACTGGATCGACTGAAAATATTCATTAATTATCTCAATAACCTCCACCCTACCATCAAGTTCACTTCTTCCCATTCTGCCATTAACATCCCATTTCTCGACGTTAACGTTTTACTTAAAAACGGACTTATAGAAACAGACTTGTACACCAAACCCACTGACAAACACCAGTACCTTCTTAAAACGTCTTGTCACCCCGGTCACACTAAATACTCTATCCCGTATAGCCTTTCACTTCGCCTTCGCCGCATTTGCTCTTCGGACGATAGCTTTAAGAAACGCACTAATGAATTAATAACATACCTTAACAAACGCGGCTATAATCTTACTTTCCTTAAGACACAAATACAACGTGCATCTAACATTTCTCGTACTGATGCTTTACAAAACAAACCCAAGCCAGATGCAGACCGTATTCCTTTTATCATTACATATAATCCAGCACTACCTAACATCTCATCAATAATTCACAAACACTCTAATATTCTCTATTCATCTAAACGTTCCGAAATAATTTTCAAAAATCTTCCCTTAGTAGCCCACCGCCGCTGTAATAACATAAGTGACATTTTAGTAAGAGCTCAGTTACCTAACAATACTAACACCTCTCCATTGCCACCCGGCTCTTATCGCTGCGGTAAAAACTGCATTACCTGCCCTTACATCGAACATGGCCTCAAACAATACACTTTTTCCTCCACTGGCGAAACTCACCATATCAAATCTCACATTACATGTAATACTAAAAACGTAATTTACATGGTTCAATGTCACTACTGTAATTCACAATACATCGGAGAAACAAAACGATGCCTCAAAGACCGTTTTAACGAACACAGACGACCTGTAGATAAATCCAATATCAAATCTAAACCTACAGCAGTTTCTGAACATTTTCTCAGCCCTAACCATTCTAGTACTGACATGCTCCTTATTCCTTTAGAAGTCATCTATTCTAAACGCGATTCCGTGAGAAAAGCACGTGAATCATATCTCATCTATAAAGCTAAAACCCTCGAACCACTCGGAATGAATAGACGTCAGAAAAGTAATTTCACCGTTTGACCTTTATTGTCGGCTGTTACTCTATCTGTACTATCTTTTCAAACCTATTTCGTAATTTCCTTTTATGTATTGTAATACAGTATAAAACATATGTCATCGATTTTGTAATTTCCGCTCATAGTTACGTAATTAGCAATTTATATAAGCCTTGTATCCATTTGTGACCTCCACTGTAAAATAAACCTGAAGAAGGCTGGTACTGGCCAGCCGAAATATCGTATAAACCTCGACAAGCGTTGTATTTGATCAGCATTGCAGTAGTCTTCGGACACTTTATCAGAAATATTGTGGTTGGGTTCCCTGTGTGCAATCTATCCAAAATGGCGGACGAAAAGAGCGATAAGCGATATATAGGTATTATTTGCTAGTGCACTTCACTTGGTGATAGCCGTTTTTTCTATCAGTGGTTTTTATTCGTGGAAATGTTTTGCAACGCGAAAGTTTTCAAGCAAAAATACGGCGATGCATGTGCAGTTCGTCAGGCCGTTGCAGTGTCGGGGCATTCAAGAGTGATCGGGCTGAAAGAAAACACCAAACAAGCCATGGATTGGAGGTAAGTTCACAAAGAAACTCAGATTGAGTGTAATCCCTAATGTTGCTGAAATTCTTTTTTTTCCCTTCGAATTTTGGGCATCTTAGGGGTCTTAGCGTCTTAGGGGTCTTAGCGTCTTAGGGGTCTTCGTTTTTTGGGGCAGTCTTAGTTTTCCGAACACCCGGTCAAAACACACATGCCCCAGATAGGGACCCATTTTCTTCAACAGACACAGCTGTCAGCGCAGGGTACCACCCCCACCCCTCATTTTTGACCATCTATTTTCCATTCTGTGGGGTCTAGTGGTAATTTTAATACAGAAAATGAAATGATAACGTAAGACAAAACATGCAGTGCATTTGTTTCTAGATTATGCCTTTTAGTTTTGAAGATATTTAAGAACAAAGTATTTTTAATATTGAGTTTTCTCTCCAGAGGAGATGGCTGGCAGCAGCCCCAACCCCCCTACCCCAAAATGGGTCCGTCGAGAGGGCATGTGTTTTGATCTGCTCCCTAATTCAATGAAAATCGGGACACTAGTACTAACTGTTGTCAGTTTGCTAGCAAAGTAGTTTATTCTCTTTCAGTAAGTTAATTTTACGGCCAACGTTAACTGAACATTGACACCCTGCTTTCACGACCTATCACGAAGTTTTAAAGCAAGAGTCAGAGTACATTTGTCTGAAAATTTTCCCGCAGACTTTGACTCGTTGTTATACATGCACTTGTCATCGGCTTCCCCGAGGGGGAGGGGGGGGGGGGGACCCGGGGAAATATGGGGACTTTGACAGTCATGCCTTTCAATGCCCCAACATATCCCTGCATATGGGGCTTTACGCTCTAGCAAAGTCCCCATAAAGCCCGGCCCCATATCTTGTTTAGTTAGCGAAATAAATATGTAAGAAAATTTGTTCAATAAAGATTCCAACTTCCATCAATCAGTCTGACGTTGTTTTAGTGCGCAAAGGCAAAGGAGAGCCAACACCATTCCTTAACAACGAACACTGTCATTCAACTGGCCAAACAAAACATCAACGACTTTATTGGTATAACGTTCGAAATACTGTGATATTAGCCATATATTTGCAGATGACCTATTTCAAGTACATGCTATCCAAGCGTAAGGTTTTTGATTACCGTTTATTTTACAAGACTTGACTGGGAATTGAGAGAGTTTTTAGAATATTCTGTAAATATTGAAATAAAAGAAACAAGACTTTACCTGTGTGTTGGTCAGTTATTGGGCTGTGTCTTTGTGCAATTTGGAGCTCTCTCTTTTCTACTGGTCTGGTTCTGCCGGGATGAAAAATCGCCCCAATGCGCTGAAATTGCACACAGACACAGTCCAATAACTGACCAACACACAAGTAACTGTTTTGTTTCTTTTATTTCAATATTTACAGAATTTTTGCAATTTCTAAAAACTCTCTCAATTCCCAGTCAAGTCTTGTAAAATAAACGGTAATCAAAAACCTTACGCTTGGGTAGCCTGTGTTTCAAGCACCAATATCAATGGATTTTACATCACATACCGGGTCCACGCCACTTTCTAATTCTCTGTCTGCCATCTTACTTCTCAGCCACACTAGTCCCAGTCTCCTCGCCATTTACCGGGATCGAATTTCACCAGGGGTTGGGGCAGAGTAACTCAAAGTAAGAGTTTCATACCGAGAACCGAAGGTTCGAGGTATGAAACTGACTTATATCACATTTGGCGAGGTTTTCTCAAATAGAAAGGAGGTTTAAAACTGAGTTATAAACCTCCCTGTAACAGTTATAAACCTCAGATTTATGATTTAATTATTCTATTGTTCAACGGGTTTATACCAGAGTTTGACCCCTATGAAGAACAAAGAAAACCGTGTCAAGTGTGATATAAGGCCCCATATAACCCACTTTGACGATGTTGCGCACGCAACTAGAACATTGCACATACAATCTGAACAACAAGAGACTGGCGGACCACACATACTATTTGGCGGGCCACATCTATTGTTCTCTGATGCGTGCGCAACATTGTCAAAGTGCAAAAGCGCTGCAAAGTCCCCACAAAGTCCTCTATTTTTCCGCATATAGCCCAGAGTACCCCCTCGGGGAAGCGGATGACAAGTGCATAAATACACACAAACGGTATGGAAAACTGAAAACACGATTGCACGCTTCCCAGCACTTCTACATCCCTCAAATTTTGATCAGTTAATCTTTTTGGTATCTTAAGGTTGCAGACAGTGAATATTTCAGAAATTCGATTTCACGGAAATTATTTGCCATCGGATTCCCATACAAACACTGTATTTCGCGACATGTTTGCACCCCTTTTAAAATGTCGGAATTAACCGCGAACTGATCTATTGAAACTGTCTATTAACGATCGAGACTTAAACTACAGGGCCAGTAGTTAGGAACCGTTATTTTTACATTCTCATAACAACAGCTTGGTCCTGTACCTAGAAGACTAGTTTTTCTAGTCAGTCGAATTAAATCGACTGACCCTATATCTTTGACGTAATATTGGCCATATTAGCACTACGAGTGACGTCCAGTACAAGCATCGGTACAACAAGAGATCCGTTAAAACTGTGCCTCACTTATAACAGCGTTGTCTGATCCTGTGCACCCAAAAGTTTATGAAAATGTATTTAATGGAGAAGACTATTTCGTTTGTTTCTCCTTTCTTTTTTAATTTTTCGTCTGGTGGTGGTTTTTTCCTTAGGGAAAGGGGGGTTCCGGAACCCCAAGAACCTCCCCCTGGCTACACCCCTGAAAAAAGGGGCAACATCGTGTGTCCCATGGCCATCATGGTCGTTCTGTGATTTGCATTCTTATTAGAAAACTATGACCGCATTTCTGATCAGAATCATGTGACAGTCATGAATTTTCCATACCCAACCCCACCCGTCCGCGCCCATTAAAAGAATCCTGATCGATCAATGGGTTGATGTGTCTATGAATTCACTATATGTGATGTGTGGCAATGCCTCGTGAATGACTACGTACTTAAAAGTCAAAACCACACATATCCTGTACATACCAAAGTATTAGACAACCGTACCACTCATGCAGTTAGACATTTTACAATGGACTTTTCGAAAGCGTTTGACAATGTCAAACATAATTTATTAGTAGAAAATCACAAAAGTAGCCCACTTTTTGTCCTTATATAATTAATTGTTTGAATTGCACCGTATTCCATTCCGCATAGCTGCGCCAGTGAAAATGACAATCCTTTGTCGCTTGTCGCTCGTCCGTGACAACTTTAAAGGGGCTGTGTCATGGTAATAGACTTTACATTTGCGTTCCGGGCCGGAAACAGCTATTTCCACCGATTTGGATATGAAGTAACGAACCTCTCGGCCATGTGGGATGCTTAAAATCAAAGTAAATATGCAAACATGACTAATAAACAGTGTATATAAACAGTATCGAGAGAAAATATTGAAAATCCTTTCAATCAAGCATTGAGGGAGGGAAGTTTAACTGTTTGTATCCAATTAAGGTCTCGATAAAGGTTGGACGTGTCATTTCGGAAAAACGCTCTTGCAACGTCGGAATTAAAGCCACATAGACGTACTATATACCGTTTTAAAGGTCTTGAATTGAAGAAAGTACATATTTAATCCGTTTTGAACAAATATTAAAAGCGTAGATGTTGTATATATTTCTACGCGAAATGACTCTGTCCGCCAGAAGGACTTCAGCCCTTCAGGCTTTGAATTATTTTTTTCTTAATTAGCCCTTTCGAATCACAAATAAATTGACTCAAATACTGTGTCGGGCATTTTTGATATATTGCGTATTACAGATTTTATCCCTTTTCAAAGTTGAAAAAGTAGTTTTTCATCCCATTTTGATACAACCCAGGTCATAAAACCTGAACAAAAAAATATTTCAAAATTCCCCGACACAGTATTTGAGAAACGGCTGTTTTCCACGACTCGTGAAAAACTTAGGAAAATTGGACAAAACGCTAAAAGGCTGGACTTCAACAAAGTTCTGTTTTTGGTTGACTAATGAATCGCTCTGATTGGCTAATGTTAATGAGATTACCCTTGGAGGCGAGACTCTTTTGTGGCGCCCAAAGAAACGATGATCTGAAAACGGATTATTTTGCCATGGCAACTCCCGTTGAAATGCATGTACACGGCCCACAAAAACCACAAAAATGGCAGCCGCCAGTAATTTTGTTTGGTATGCCGCTAGCCACAAGTATTCTTTTCGAATCCTTTCCCAAAGAAACGCTTCGGATCATGAATCCAAGAATCCGGATTTGGATTTGATCCTTCGAATCCATTCTGAGTATGGATTCAACGGATTCAAAATCCGTTTTCGGATTTGGGTAAAGAAACGCAAAATCCATTTTTGGATTCAAGAATCCGGATTCGGATTCTCCCAAAGAAACGCACCCTTATAAGAGTCTCGCCTCCAAGGGTAATCTCATTAACATTAGCCAATCAGAGCGATTCATGTTGTGTTCAGTCTCGGCCGATTACAAAGTTCAGACGAGCCGCAGAACAGAGAAGCTATACAGTTCACCGACGCTCGATACTTCTATAGAAACTAGTTAGCTATAAGTGTCGATTCCAGCTTAATTTAAAGAAGAAACACTCTTTTAGGAGTACAGAAAAATGGCACCACAGTAAGCAAACAATTAATATCATGCAGGGAAAACCACTGCAGCGCAGCTCGATCCACACCATGTACACGGTAGGCTGTTTACGTCATCCTAAAATGTTTTATCGCGCTGAAACAAAACCGGCAAACCTTAGCTTCCTGCATTGAATTCTCTTTAAATTTTTGGCCCATTCAAAAACTTTATTGCTTCATTCTTTGTGGACTTTCAGTCTTCGATTATTCTAACTTCTTGGAACTTGAGTATAATCCCTCCAGCCATTGTTTGTCCTAAGAACTTTACACCCGCTTCCAAATTTACTCACAAACTAAATTATTACAAACTAAATTGTGCTGTGTTTTTTCTTCTTATTCTTTTTTTAATACGGCACCAAGAAAGATCTACTTTTACACTTTTGGGCATTGCATTATAAACGTAGGAAATCTTCACGAACGAAAAGTAGCGCAGAAAATCACAGGATCAGCGAGAATGAAATAACATGCCCAGTGAATGACAGCAGCTGTCAATCATTTTCCGCGCCTTTTTTAGCGGGAAATCAGAAAGTCGCATTTTCAAGGCTTTAAATAATTTTTTTGAGTTTGAGTTTTTTTATGATGCTAGATTAGGGCTTTTAGATTTAGAATTTGCGAAAAAACGCATTTTCAAAACTTTTTAATTTTGAACCTTTATCGAGACCTTAACAGCCACCAACCGAGCGATTACGGCGCCGGGCCATTTTTGTAAGTGTCCACTGTTATTGCAGAATAATTTCTGATCAATGTTGGTAGACTGTAAAGCTTATATATGTCACATCAAGGCCATCATGCACACGTGATCTTTACCATTGCAATTAATAATGATTACAGTACATGCACACATGATCTTTGCCATTGCAATTAATAATGATTACAGTACATGCACGTGCACATCAATAAAGAGTACTTTCAATTTCTCTCACCTTGTGTTGATATTTTTAAACGTTCCTTGACTTATCCAATTATAGATGAACTCTTAAAGTGCACCTAAGCCCTTTTGCAATTTTTATACATATGAATCTTTGAAAGGTTTTGAGTACTTCTGCGAAGAAATTTTTGGCTTACAGGAAATATTCTATGTTCTAGGCTTGTTTGAAATGGTGAAAATTTATTTGACCTTTCCTGACCCATGACCGCGTAAGAAAAAGCCTGGGTCGATTCTGGATCTTACGTCACCTCATTAATTCATTATTCTCCATGGTGCCTTTCTATCACAACAACATCGATATATAGAGAATTTATACAGTCTGTGAGTTGTTAGTAAATAAAACAGTTATTTTAGACAAAATGCTAAACATTTATTCAACTTATTGCAAAGTCGAATGAATTAGATGACGTAAGATCCAGAATCGACCCAGGCTTTTCCTTACGCGGTCATGGGTCAGGAAAGGTCAAATTTTAACCATTTCAAACAAGCCTAGAACATAAAATATTCTTTGTAAGCCAAAAATTTATTCGCAGAAGTACTCAAAACCTTTCAAAGATTCATAGGTAGAAAAATCGCAAAAGGGGTTAGGTGCACTTTAAGGCTGGTTCACACGTGTAACGCAAGCGTAAGAAACATGATGCACGCATGCGCATTTGTAGTTATTTTCCAAGATTGGGACTGGTTACAAAATGTACCAAGTATTTTGGAACGAGGTGCGAAGGTTTTCGGTCCGAGTTAAACTAAACTTCTCGGTAATCTTTTATGCCAAGCGAATCATTCAAATGGGCTGAAACGAGAACAGCATCATTTACCGTTCTTGAGTCCTGCTTTTAGCAACATCATCCCAGGCTACTTTTTTTCTTCAATTTATCATTGAAGACAGGGCAACTTTTGTCATAGAGTATGGGATACTTTCTTTCGGCCTCAGCCAACTTGTCATCTCTTATCGTGGAGGCTGCCATTTGGGATAAATGTTTAGCCGTGTAGGCATGGAACGAAGTTCTTTCTGATTGATTCTGCTGATTTCCTTGCGTTTGCGCTTGCTTCACCGGCAATGTTCACACGGGTGAATCCGTGAAGCAAGCGCAGATGCAAGCGCAAGAGAATGGAAAAGTTTCCATTTTCTTGCATTTGCGCTTGCGTTTGCGTTAGCAATGTTCACACGTACTAGCTTTTCCGCTTGCGTCTGCGCTTCCGTTACACGTGTGAACCAGCCTATAGTATTTGCCTGAATGCAGTGTTCATATGGATTAAATCTTCACAACTCACACAAGACACTGTCAAATGTTTCTCTTCAGGTATGAATATATTTATAGTATCTTTATGTTTGCAGCTTCGTATCTGTTCAGCGAAAATCACAATCCAATACAGCGAGCAAGCTAACGGAATTCACTCGGTTTGTCGATAATTCAGCACAAGCTATGGCCGAGGAATTCGACTGTTCAACTTCGTGTACATGTACACGCGTACGCGTCTTCGATCAACCGTACTAAAAAAACGGACCATGCATGGTTGACTTGATATATGTAGCTAGACGGCGCGGGCGGCGACGCTAGGAACGAATGATTAAATGTTGGTTTGAAATTACTTTATTAACACTCACTCGACGATCATACGGTTACACTATCAATCGTTAACAAACGCTAACAAACGGGAACGACTAACATGTCCTCTTATTCGTGGGTCTGTTCTTGTTCTGTTACCATTTCACTGAGCAATCCTTATTCTGTGCTCAACCCTGACTGACTTCTGGCTAGTTTTAGAACTCTATTTATGCTAAGTAAATGGTGAAAAACATCCTGTTTGCAGATAACTAAAATATATTGCCAAGGCTAGTAAAACCACAATGAATGGACACGTTTAGGACAGGAAACCGCCCCTATCCTAATCTAGTTAGGCCGATTTGCTCACCCACCAGGAAGGAAGATAGATATGTTGCTGCTAATGTGCAGGAAACCACGAACATAGTAGTTAAATAGCAACACATTTAACAAACCACAGGAAATAACTAAAATTACTAGAGAGACTACTCCTAGTGTCTAGTGACCCTGTCACATTCAACCCCCCTTTTGCTCGTCATGCCCTGAATGGCGAGCTAAACACTAACTACTCAAATAACATTATTGTTCATTATAGCTTACTACTACTATCTTAGTGTTCATGAGGATTATCCTCCTTCTGTGATAATGTGGATTTCGGCTCCCGGAACCTGTTGCTATGTTGCCCAGCTGTCCTTCTTGTCGACCTGCGCAACAGTGGTTCATGTTCCTCCTCTGATGATACAGCTTCCTCTGATGATACCACATCATCCCCTTCAGTACCTGCTATGCCATCCATGTCACGTGGCACAATACGGATGATATATCTATTTCCGTCATCATCATCAGACTCGTCAGACTGCGGTTGTTGCGTGCGTCTAGCTCCTTGTCTCGGTTGAGACCTCTGGCGGTTTGAAAGTACTACCCTCGGACACACTTGTATCTCCGCTCGATTGACAACCTTTCCATCCCCTTGTCCACTAGTGTTCTGTACCAGATACGTGCCGTTTCCACGTTGCTCCATTATCTTATAGACTTGGTTTTCCCAGTTGTCCTGAATCTTGTTACGTCCTCTAACCTTCCTATTTCTCAGCAGCACTCGTTCACCGACGACTAGTGGTTCTGCATTTACTCTACCACTTCTGTCATGTTTTGCTTTCCTTGCTGTGGCTGTTTCCTCCAACCGCTTACAGGTACTAGCATGCGCATCACGCAATCTCTCCTGGTGCTTTGTTATCCAGCGTCTGCTATCCCGGATTTCATCGGTGGTACAAGTCTGTCTAGCGGAAGCTTTGCATCTCGACCAAACATGAGATAGTAGGGCGGGTAACCGGTGGTTGCGTGTGGCGTGGTGTTGTATGCATAGCAAAGTTCTTGGAGGTATTGTGGCCACTTCCGCTATTCCTCCACGGAGAGAGTTCTTAACAGTTCATGTAATGTCCGATTGAATCGCTCACACTGACCATTTCCCTGAGGATGGTAACGTGTGGTTCTTGACTTTTGGGCCCCGTACATCCTGCACAACTCCTGAACCAAATCCGCTTCAAACGACCTCCCTTGGTCCGAGTGGATTCGCTCTGGCACACCATAGACCAGGAACCATTCCTTTATCAGCACTTTAATCACAGTACTGGACTTCTGGTCCCGCGTAGGTATCGCTACGGTGAACTTCGTGAACACGTCTGTCAATACCTATAATAATAATAATAATACCTTTATTTTAAGAGGGTAGCACTAAATAGTGTACAAACACTAATGAACTTGTGGCCCTCCGAATACCAGGATGTTCCTCCGAATACCAGGATGTTCTCTCTTCCATCAGACGCCGGTTCCAGTTGCGTGAAGTCCATTGCCAGTACTTCGATGGGTCTCGTGGCAATGATACTTCCCATCGGTGTTTTCACTGGAAGGTAGGATCCCTTGGCTACTACACATCTCTCACATTCTGCAATCCATTGTTTTACATCGCTATGCACACCAGGCCACCAACACCGTTGACGAATCAGCTGTTCGGTTCTGTCTGGACCTTGGTGTCCACACTGGTTATGGGCAGCTTTTAACATCTCGTTGCGAAGATGACGGGGTACTATCAGCGACTGTCTTACTCTTCCATCGTTGTCACCGGTGATCCTATAGAAGATATTGTCTCTCTCTCGGATCCGGTTCCACTGACTTAGGAGTTTTAAAGCAGGGCGCGTCTCTTGACGACGTTCTCCCCTTGATGGTTTGCGACCCATCGTCAAGTAATGTAAGAGCCGTCCAATTGCGTGAACTTTCCGTTGTAGCTCAGCCATCTGGTCCTTCTGCATTACGGAAAGATATGTGGCTTGTCCTTGTGTGATATCATCAGCAATTCTGGTCCTCGATTCAGCAATATAGACGGCGGCGGCCAGTAGATGATTGCGCACTTCTACTGGAAGTCCGGTGGTCTCTGTACTGAAATCCAACACTGCCGCAACCTCTGCCTGAAGCAATGGTTCTTCAATCTTCCTCGCTGTTGCAGTTGTCCCCGTACATGTCTCCACCATGGCTTGTGCTTCCATTTCACTCCTTCCGTCTTGTCTGATCCGACTCAATGCATCTGCATTTTGATTGTGCTTCCATGATCTGTAAAGTATTTTGAAGTTGAAGCTCGCTAACTCCGCTGCCCAGCGCTGTTCTACAGCCTTGAGTTTGCTTTTAGACTGGAGGTACGTCAGGGGGTTGTTGTCGGTGTACACAACAAACTTGGACCCCAGAAGGTACTTCCTGGATTTCTCTGCCACAGCTCACTTTAGAGCAAGAAGCTCCAACTTCATAGACGAATAGTTCTCCATGTTCTTCTCTGCCCCGCGTAGATCTCTACTTGCATAGGCGATGACCTTCAGTTTTCGCTCCTGCTTTGTGATAGGACCGCACCCAACCCTCTATCCGATGCGTCCGTCTCAACGATGAAAGGCACTTTGTAGTCAGGATATGCAAGTACCGGCGCACTTGTCAGGGCGACACGCAAGTCATTAAACGCCTTTTGACATACTTTTTCCCAGTGTTCCTCTCTTATGAGTCCTCGTTTCTTCTTCCCTCCTTCCGATATCTCAGCAGTGAGCTTGTGGAGTGGTGCCGCTACCTGTGCAAACCCAGGAACGAACCTTCGGTAGTATGAGGCGAACCCCAGGAACGA
This sequence comes from Actinernus sp. WN-2022, assembly GCA_030867875.1. NCBI lineage: Eukaryota > Metazoa > Cnidaria > Anthozoa > Actiniaria > Actinernidae > Actinernus > Actinernus sp. WN-2022. The sequence continues at coordinate 51,378,973 of JAOWCC010000577.1, read as the reverse complement.
CCTTAGGTCCTTAAGTGACTTAGCTTGGGTACTGGCCACTCCGAAACTGCTTCTGTCTTGGATGGATCAGTCGCCACCCCTTCAGCTGATACCACGTGTCCCAGG
>JAOWCC010000577.1:51135560-51378768 GCA_030867875.1 Actinernus sp. WN-2022 | reverse complement strand
GCTCGTCGAGCGCGTCCACCCGCACGGCTTCCCGTTCGAACTGCTTCGGGGGTGGCGGGCGGAATTTGGTGTACGACGGTTGCTCCCCCAACCATCCCCACACGGTGTCCCGCTGCGCGGGGGGGAAGGTTCCTTGAACGTGGGACGCCCCCGCAAACGCGGTTGGAGCTCCCGGGGTAAAATAATCTTGGTCCAAGCGTGCCGTGACCGCCGCCTTCTGCGCCGCTTTCGCCTCTTCTTCTTCTTCCTCCGTCGCCTGCCCCTCCTCATCGTCCAAAACATCCCCCACCACGCCGGCGGTGGGGGGGGTGTTTCGTCTTCTGCGGTTTCTTCTTCTTCTTCGACGACTTCTTTGGGGGCCAGGGGAGGGGGTTCCACACCACCGCCGTGTCCGCGGAGGTCCGCCTCTTCCCCCGTTTCCGCGACACTGGCTGGGGAGTCGTCCGTACCGTCAGCGGGGGCGCGGGCGGGGGGAGTGCCGTCAGCGTGGGAGGTGGCGGCATCGGGACGGTCGTGGGTCTGTTGCGGCGGCTCTTCCAAATGCACCGTGACTTGTCCGCCACAGCATGCCAAGAAACACCGGACCGTGCGGCATAGGTCTTGAATCCCGGGGGACGGTTTGAGGGCGCTCCAAAGTCCTCCCATGGTATTTGTAAGAAAAAACGGGGGTTCCTCTCTTTTTTAAAGGTGGTTGGGGGGGCGTCGGCGGCGACGTTTCCGACGGGGTGGGTGTACGGCGGTCGTTGTAGAAGGAGGGTGAGGAGGACGATGGCGGCGGGGGCGACGGCGGTACGGTGGTGCTCGAGCACTCGGTGGTAGATTCGATAAAGATGGGGGTGGGGCACTACCCCCCTCACGACGGGTCAAGCATAGCAACTGCCCCGGTCGGGGGTCCGGGAAGGTAACCCAGCACTTGCGTGTGACAACACCGACTCATGCGACCACGCTCCGCACCACGTCGGCGACAGTTCCAATCGACTGACGCATCTTGGGAGACAACCGCTTCCGTAAATGCGGCTTTATAAATTTAACGGCGGCCTTTTTGGCCATACCCTTGGCCATGCGGTCCATCAGGCCACGTCCGCGTTGCCTGTACCGTCGGTAACGGCGGCGGCGCCGCCCTGCCCCGCGTTGTCCTTTAGCCATGGTCGGTCAAGTGTCTGGGGTGGGAAAAATCGGTCTAGCCTTAAAAAAAGAGCGCTGGGGCACCCGTTTTTTATACTATTCAGAAGAGGTGGTCAGCAACGACGTCCACCACGCTTCCTCTTTCGCTGTGGTCGCGGGGTCGTCTTCGAACAACTGCTGCACGCATTGAGCCCTGTCAAAGCATTCATCCACCGTACTGGACCCCACCGCCTCCTCCCCCGCCTCCTCGTCGTCGTCGTCGTCGTCACGGAAACGTTTCAATTGCGGTTCCAGGCGCTCCAGAAACTGTGGCTACCATTTCGGGTCCTCCTCCACGACCTCTCCCCCCTTCACCTGCTGCTGCTTCTTCTTTTCGGGGGTGGGTGCGGTAGGGGTACGGCGTTTACGACGCGATGCAGAAGGTACGGTCTCGACAGCACCTTCAGAGTTCATAAAAGGGTGCTCCTCGGCACAGACCTGTGATTAGGAACTTTCTAATTGGAGGGATTGCTACATGGACATGTAAATGTAGGGTGTTTGCATAATCTAAGAAATATCACTACAAACATTTCCTGAAAATATACATACGTATCATCCTTAACTTCTGTTAATTGTTAATTGATTATGACTGATTTACCTAGAAATTGTATATTTTTCAGTGTCCTGCAGTTATTAAGGGGAAGAGAAGACGTAAAGGAAATTCTGCAGAAGCTTCCAATTCGCTCTGCAACTGGAATTGTTGCTGACGCCGAGTCCATCAATCAGATGTTACATTCGAAATCATATGATTTCTACGGAGCCCTGTTGGTGCCACCCACGCGCGCGTATACATCATATTAACGATGTATACATTTACTTGCATAGCGACTTTTTCCCCCTTTGGCGCGACGTTTTTGCTAATTTCATTGGCGCGACTTTTTTCTCTGGCGCGACTTTCTTTTTTTCTCCATCGCGACTTTGTAGACCGCTTTTGGGTTTATTGCTGGCTCAAACACGTGTGGTTGAGCAAGATGGCTGCTGAAAACGATCTAGAGAAGGCAAGTATTTTATTAGCACTACTTAATACACACTTAATACTAAATACGTGAATACAGGGAAGGGAGCTGATTTATATTTTGTTTTTTTCCTGTGGTTAGAGTCAAAATTATACCTAGAAACACACAAATTCGACACCTTGTAGTATTTGATGAGCACAAAAATCGAAAACTACACCAGAATAAGCTTGATTGTTACTTAATTTTACGCCGATAATAAATTTCAAATATACTAATACACTTTGTAAATATCTATACTTATACAAAGTTAAAAAGTTGAGACACACGATGAAGTAAATGACCGAAAATTACCGGAAATGTTGATAAGTTTGATTTCAACTCACCTCGAATTCGAGTGTCAACTCAAGTATCGTCCACAACCCAGGGCCGTACACAGCACAGGGGCAGGGGAGGGGAGGGGGGGGGGGAGTTGACCCCCTAGGAAAGCGAGAAACAAACCCAAAAATAAATTTAAAAAACTTTATTTTGATAAAAAAGTATTATAAAAAAGCTACTGCCCCCCATGGAATTTGGGTTATGAACGGCCCTGCAACCACAAGCCAATTTACGGACTTTCAGACCAAGATTTTTGAAAGATTCATCCAATATATTTTTATCTTACAAGATCTTCAAAAGATCTTAATTGATATTATTTCCACGAATTAATCCTTTCAAAATCTCCCAAGATCTTCAAATGATTTAAAAGGATTTTTTTTTACCAAACTGGTTACGATCTTGCAAGATTTTGTAATATCTTATCATATCTTGAAAGATATTTCAAGATGTTAGTAAGATGCTCAACCTGGTGCCAGTTGATCACTGTTTGGCGCATTGATAACAATAGCTGACATTATGTTGAACAGCACCATGTTTTGAACATTAATAAAAGAGAGCAGGATATGGGATATGAACTTTCACTAAAAGCAGACAGGCAGAAAAGAATTGCTCTTGAAAGGGTAAATGATGAGGTTGAACAAAAGAAGAGAGTTCAGGAAGCTAGAGCTGCAAGGGTTGTAGCAGAACCCGAAACAGATTTTGTGGCTGTGAGGGTCCGACATGTTATAATGGGACTATGCTCTCGGCGATTCCCATCCAATAGTCTAATGGCAGCAGTTTATGACTCGGCGGGCTCTTTGACTCCTGATATAATGAATTTCACACTCTGTGACCCATTAGGCAAACCTTTGCCTCCAAGTAGAGAGCTAGAAGATAGATGTACCATAGTTATGGCTACTGCTCCATATTCACCATCATTGTCCGAGTCAGATGATGAAATTCAATTCCAGGGATTTGGACTGCCAGACTGTGAGCCAAACAAAGAGGAAACAGAAAGAGATACTGAAGTATACGTAACCCAAGGGTACCCTTATATGGTGTATGAGGCTATGACAGGAGTTGCCGGGGGGGGGGGGGAGGGGGGGTACTTCTAATATATTAGGGTAGGGGTGTGCTGCTGACGCTTCCAAACCCTGACCCTTAATAATGCAAATATTCTGGAAAAAAACACACCCTATTTATTTAAGACAAATAGTAAACAAATATATCCCTGTTTAAGAGTAACGAATCGGCAATTCTCAGTCATCTGGGTGGTTGTAATTACCATAATTATGTTATTACAGGCATGCGAGAGAAATACATATAGCGCTAAATTGTATAAAAGTCCTTTAGTACATCAAGCACTAACTCTCATGGTATATGGTATTACATCCGAGCTGAATCTGATAACCACTTTTGATACAGCAGGTTGTTATCATACAATGTGAAGTGTCACTAGTGCACGGAGGACCTGCACCACATTTTCTTTCGCCTATCATGTTTGAAGCTCTTATCAGTGACCAACCTTTGACAGTCCCATTGCAAGATGTATATGATCATGAGCTGAAGTCTTCTCTTGAAGCTCTGCATGACTCGGACACTGTAGAGAAAGCAAAGAGATGCTCAATGGAAGGCAACTTACCCACTGTACTGGACCTGGCTGGGACTTTGGCAATGTCAATACAAACACTGGATGATGTCAAGAAAGTAATCGCCTCAACTACGCAGTGATTTGTTCTTGGGCGATGTAAACCAGCACTTGAAAGCTTCCTTTAAGAACTTAGTTCATTTGAAACTCCTTTTGAAAGGAGGGAGAATGGCGTTTTTGTTTTTATTCCAGAGATATTCAGGTTTTCAAAATATGCTAATTAGCTGGTCTATGACTTCATGCGTTGGGCACAGCCTAGAGACAAATCATAAAACAGAATATCATTGTAAATATTTGGTAAACTAAATTGAAATTTTGCACGTGTATAGTACACAAGCAATTCGAGCGCCAATCTAATCAAAATTTCAAGCATGTAATGCGGGCTCATCTCCAGAAATAATCTATGCGTGCACAATTATTTGATTCTTTCGCGCGAATTTTTGTCCACGTGCACTTGATGAATTTTCTTGATTTTTTTTAGAAAATGAAAGGTAAATGTGCGATATGTCAAACATCAAGTAGCTCTAGATTCGTACCTCTTACAAAGTTTTCTGTTGAGCAGCTTAAAGAATGTTTTGGCTTGAAAGAGGAGCGCACTGGAGATGTTTGTACCAGCTGCAAATCCAGGTACTACAAATACCGTTCTCAAAAATCGCTCGGGATAAGCTTAGACTTCAGTCATTTCGTCGATTGTAGAGGTCGAGAGCACGTAACGAAAAAATGCATAAAGACTCTCAGAAGTAAGGTAACAGAGTTCTGGTGCAAGGCGAAAGACACGGAAAGAACGGAGAATGGGGGTAGTGTGGAGTCGGATATGCATCTTCGTGAACCAGGTAGAGAAAGACGCATATTTAAATGCCTACTACATGTACGTGTTAATTTTCAACCTTATTAGAAAATAAAATATTGGTCTTCTGGTCTTATCTATCTGTGTATTGTTTATGTTAGCACGGTACGGAGGTATATTACGTTTTAAAAGTGTTCAGAGCCAAGAATAAAACAACATTACTTCAATTTTGGTGATAAACATTAATTTGAATAGGGTAATTATCTGAATTGCATGTTATTTTAATGTTATAGATGTTGAGGAAATGGAGACTTCAGGCTGTACTTGTTTCGGTGAGCGCGGCAGTTGTAGTGGTTGTACTAGTGTACATGTAGGTGCTGTAGATGATAGATTCTCACTTTTGGAATCATTACCTCAAGAAATAATTGCTGTGGTTGTAAGCCATCTTGATATCTTTGATCTGGTACATTTAAGTGGATGTTCTAAAACATTGCACAGCATTATAGATCTTGACTCTGTTTGGAAAGAAATGGTTAAATGCTCTTTCCCTAACTCTTTTCAGATTTTGTCTAAAGATATTCAAACTGTTTCCTGGACTAAAATATACAGAAGTCTGCAACTGTCAGTAAACCAAACTAAAGAAAAGGATAAAACCCCAACACATGTTTTAATGAAAGAACTACACTCATTACAAAATACAGTATCCTATCTCTCAGAACAGCTGATTAAAACACAGTCCACTCTTTCCTCTTACACAGAGCTTAATTCTGAAGCATTAACAAAGCAGCAGGAGAACATCTTCAGAAACATACTAAAATACAAACTAAACAAAAGTAAAGATGACTATGTTCAAGCCAAAAATAAAAGAGGTCGACCAGTCACCCTTGAACTAGTTAGAAAAGCAGAAGTTGGGAGCACTCACTGTGAAGCTTCTGCTAGTACCATTAGAGCGAGAAGCAAATCAAATGAGCTCTATACTCAACTCACTTGCCAGTCAGATGCTTCTAATAAAGATAAAGATTTATTGATGCAAAGATCCAGTTTAATATGCAGGGATAAACTTGGTTATATTAAAAGCTGTTGAAAGTGCTGGAATAAAAATCGTAGGAAACTTTCAGCTAGATGTAGACACTGCTACTGCCATTAAACGTGAAGTTCCAAAAGAAGTATGGAAATTATTAAAGCGCACAATGCAAGAAAGTTTTGGAGTCGATGTTTTTGGAACGGAGAAAAGGTTGAATGAAAGCCTCAAAAAGTCTGAATTCAAGCTATGAATGTGGCAAGTTTCACACTCTTGATTCAAAAGGTTCAATGAAAATGGTTACCTTTTTGAGAATAACTGATTTTAAAGAAGTTCTTATAAAGTCAGTTGCAGCTCTAATTGAAACTGGTGCTTTCCAATATAACCCAAATAACAGCTGTCAACATTTGAGTTTACTATTTTTTGGTGACAAAGGCAACACATCCACAAAACTTCTCCTACAATTTAATAATACAGAGAAACACCAATCTCTAAAAACAGCTAAATTACTGGGAGTTTTTGAAGGGGCCAAAGACACAAGAGAGTGCATTGAGAAAGTATTTGGTCCTGTCATTTCAAATGCACTTGGTGTGTTGAAAAACAGATGCACTCAAAATTCCATGCCCATGCCCCATTCCCATTCCCACCCCCGTACCAGTAACTGCTACTAAATTCAGCCAATCTTCAAATTCTGAACCTACATGTAAAGCATCAAAACTAAAATCAAACCCCTTAACTGACATGCATCTAGATCCCAACAACAAATTCCAAAGCCCTTCATGCAAGCATTGCAAACAAGTCTTAAAACCAATTAAACAATCTGTATCAACTGAAAAAATTTTTTTGTCAGCAAATGCTGTTTTTGGTGGAGACTGGGAGTGGCTAGCCAGGCTACTTGGTCTCACTGGGCCAAATGGAACATATTTTTGTCTCCATTGTCTAATCAAGCTGTCAGATGTGCCTAAAGCAATACCTCATGCTCCTCTAATTTTTCAGAAATATAAAAATGAGAATGTACCACAACAGAAGTTTGAAAGTCGAAAATTAAAACAAATTACACTTCTTTCAGAACAGTTTAAACTGAGTGGTTGCAAGAAGCCTGCTCTTTTTCAAAATTGTGAGCACCCACCCCTTATTGGGGACAAAGGAGATATCATTGACAGTGTATCCTGTTCACCCCTTCACATAGCCCTTGGCCTAGGTCTAAAAAATTGAATGCAGTTGAGAAAAAAGCAATTGAATTGGATGCTGAAGTAAGGGCTTTAGATGGTATTGATACACATGAATTCAAAGAGCTTATCAAGCAAAGAGATGAATTATGTAATGAAATTGAAGCCCTTCTAGAAAATGACTCTTCCATAAAAGAAATCATTTGTCTTCAGGAGGAAGAAGCTTCTGCTCTTGAAAGTAATAACTTATGCCATTTTGAAAAGAAGGATGGGAAGTTTGTTAACAAATCAATGGAATCAGTTGAGGTACGGAAAAAGTCAAGGGGAATAAAAACTGATTTGAACAAACACAAGGTAGAACAACACCAGATTTCTAAGCATATTGAAAATAAGGAAAAAGAGCTTCAAACTGTACTTGACTGTATCAAAAAAGAAAGGGATCCATTCAAAACAGAATTTGATTTGACAGTAGAAGGACTGAAGCTTGAAAGACAAATATATCATTCTGGAGCATTTATTGGCAAAGATGTCCACAAGCTAACCAAGCATGAAAACTACTGTAAGCTTGCAAATATCTTTATGCCTAAGCTAATTAAATCACACTTGGGGCAGAGCGAAATAAGTAGTCATAACATCAAGCAACTCTTTCAAACGAGACTTAAGAAATTTGCCCAATGTTATAAGCTATTTACAGAAAACAGACCTCTCTGTCCACATGAAGTAGCAATGTTGGAATTAAGGTGTTCAAGCTATGGTAACTGGCTCCCTGTGAACTTCAAAGATGAAAGTCTGCCAAGACAATTCCACATGTTAACATTCCACATCCCAGAAAAGGCCAAGAAAGAGTACACTGTTGGAATGGAGACAGAAAATGCCAGCGAGTCAATCCATCCTTTCTGGAACAAGTGGACAAGGGTGTATGCTACCATTCAAGATAGAGAGGCACAGATGTCACTTGTTGCTCGACAGCAGTGGCTTCACAGCAATCCCACAGTGCCAGACCTGAGGAAAACAAAGAAGAGAAAATGTTTGAAATGTGGAGAGCCTTCACACTATAAGCAGCCATGCAGAAAATCATCTTTCTAAGTCCCTGGTGTAAGAATAAACAAGCCGATGCTGCCTAAAAAGCGGCCGGTATGATTGTTTATTTCTTTCACTACAGGGCAAGCTGTGTCTAATCAAGATTATACATTGTACAATGTATGTCAGAGACTCATGGTCTGTGGTACTAATGACTGTTAAAAGATCAAGAAAATTAAGAAGTCAGCTGGTCATAGATAGCTCAGATGTAGAGCACTTGCTGGTCACGAATGTTGGAGGTCCTGAGTTTGAACCCAGCAGCAGTATTGGGCAGGAATTAACATAAAAGTTGTTGACTTTGTTTCCCAACACACCCTTTTCATAAAGAGGAGATGTTATTAAAGTGCAAGTAGATCCATAACATAACATCAATTCTTTAATTTGCCCCAAATTATATTTCTGATATATTTCAGTTGTCTAACTTAGTTTTCTTTGAGAGGCAGGAAAAGCAATTAAACTATAATAAAATCTACCCGAATTGAAAAATAACTAAACAGTATAAACACTACATGACCAGCTACCAAAATGTGACATAAATCGCAGTCGCTAACAACTGTAAACTCGTTATCACAAGCAAATGATAATTAGCATATTACAGAATTTAAAAGAAACCAACATATGATCAAGAGAGCTTCATACCTGATCAGAAATGATGAAATATTCTGGTGTTAGCCATCAGCAACGACAATCCGACTACAGCAACGCTGCCCAGTGTGCAAAGGAAAACATTTTCTTACAGATGTTAAAATGGTTCTCCTTACAGTTTTCCTTCCACAAAGCCACAATATATTGACATTTATAGTACATTAATAAAGTTGTTAATAACAAAATTCGGGCGAATTAAATCCAGTGTGAAGCAGTCTCTAAAGAACTTTGCCAATACTGAATAACTTTCAGTTTTGTCTCACAACGTCTCCCAAGCTATCCTGTATCCGTTGTATTATTGCTTACGAAATCAAAACACTTTCAAGCCAGCAGTTCGCACTGGATAACTCTTTGTATTGAAAACGCCTGAAAATGGAGTACCTTTCATCACAGAAGTTTTAATCCAGAAAAAAGTTATCTTCTCCATCAGATCAGAAAAGAGTCCCAACTTCATCTGATTCCTCTGAAGAATGGTGAGAGAATACGAAATTATGACAGTGGTTCTTCTTGTAGTTCAGTTGTTACACAAAAGTCAAAATCTCCCGTGTTCGTTCATGTTAATTTCGACGTTAACCTCCGTGACAACTTTTCATGGCAAATAACCAACTCAGTTAAGGCTATGAAGATCCAGTAAATGCGGCTAAAGTAGGTTGAAAGTGTGATACAAACATCGCCAGTGAGAGTTAACTTTCTCCTCCTTTCGATCGCGCACGTGACGTTGCCACAAACGCTCTGCGAACAATTATATCCGCTGGGGGTGGTGATGAAATCGAATATCTAATGCGCATGCTTAAACACTAGTCATAACTTCCAAAGGCCAGATTTATGGCGGGCTCACATTGAAGATTAGTTTGTGAAGGAACCATGCTAGCGAATTGCTCGTGAGTAATAACAAAACACACATTATAATCCAATAATACCGTTGCCATAGAAACAATCTTATCCCCAGGCTCCTTCCTTGAAAAAAAAATCCTCAATTACTCCTTTCCAAACAAGTTGTTGTCCTTATTTGTGTATCGGAAAAGTTGAAACAATGTTGGAATTGCTTGTGAGTAGCTCAAATCAATATATTCGTGAAACAAAGACGTAAATTACAATATTGTCTTCAAGATTAATGGCGTCTGGGGCCAAAAGTGTTTCCATGATGACAACAACACTATTTGGTTTATAATGTGTATTTTCCATATTACTATACATGTGCAAAGTTTCAATTGATTTTACCAAATATTTACAGAGATATTCTTTGTTTTATTATTTGTCTCCAGGTTGTGTCCAACGCATGACGTCATAGACCAGCTAATTTGCATACAGTCAACTCTCCGCTAATGGACACGTAACCGGACAGCTCTACTAACGGACACTTTTTTCAATTCCCGAGGGTGTCCGCTTACGAGAGAGTGGACTGTATTTTGAAAACCTGAATATCTCTGGAATGAAATAAGATATTGAAAAACAAAAAACGCCATTCTTCATCCTTTCAAAAGGAGTTTCAAATGAACTAAGTTCTAAACGGTCGATTTTTTCATTTCATAGACACTTTAACCCGTGAAATACACTTTCACGTATTACACTTTATTAACGTCTAATTTCTTTGTTTTCTTTTGTATTTTCTTGACTATTACTCTTAAATAAGTACATTTTGTTTCACGGTTAATGGGAATCACTAATACAGAGACAGAGACTGCTGTACATAATATTACATACCCCACCCCCCTCCCACACATACCCCCCAAAACAACGTTAAAAATAAAATTAAAGCCCAATGTGTTTATTTGACCTTTTCAAGTAGGTTATTACATTTCATGGGACTGGGAGACCCACAGGGCTCACTTCTTGGTTTCACAAATGTCAGTTTGGAATATTCAACACATTGTGGATGTGCGAAGCTACATTATTTTCTCTATCTCGTTGATGAGATTCAAATAAAGATTCCGCGCATCATTACCATTTTCTGGCATTCTTAGACCTTCTTCTGTCATGATTAGTTCAGCTAGTGCAATAAATTCAGGTGATGAACACATGGGAAGGTCATCACAACACAGGTCTCTAGCAACATCTAACCCGTCAATGTCAACATCATGCTTGCAATCTACAGCCCCTGTCATTTCAGGATAATGATACAAGAAACAGGGCCGACCATGGGGAGAACTGTTGTTCCTTGTTGAGGGTCGAATCCGATGCAGGTTCCACAGTCGTGCTACTCTTTGGAGTTCCTCATGGATAACTGCCATGTAACAAAACAGCAGACATTCCACATGCAAAACATTGGCATCACATTATAGTCCCCTGTCCCTCAAATCCTTGAAATGTGTCATCCACCAATCAGAAGCACCACTTCGCAGTTGCCCCCGCCATGCCTCTATCCTTTGATTAGCAACTGATCTTCCGTAAAGAAAGCTCTTCTCCCCTGACCAACTATCCCCTGCTTCATATCGTAGATAACGTTGAATAGCAGCAATTCTAACATTTTCTGTTCCCATATCTCCACGGTGCCCCCAACATTTGCACATAAACAAGAAAATAGCTTGCAACGACACCAGGATGATTATTCGTACGCCAAAGGGGGAAAAAGTCGCGATGCAAGTAAATGTATACATCGTTAATATGATGTATACGCGCGCGTGGGTGGCACCAACAGGGCTCCGTAGATTTCAGTGTTCAGCATAATCACGAACAACCACAACATTCAACTGAGCATAATACAATAATAGATGCCCTAAGGAATATATATGAGCGCTTGGGGTCTTTTCAACCTTTGTGGTCAGCTACCAGCAAACACCAACAGTAGTTCAGCTCCAGATGCGAATCGGTCTTCTATATTTGTTTCAATGATGGAACAAACCCCATCTGCCACCGACCCACCATCTTCCCTTGTTGATCTACCTCCTTCAAGAATTCAGCCTTCTTCAGAGTCTGGTTCTATTCATCCTCCATCATTAGTTCCATCTGATATTGATACCTCTATCAGTGCCAACTCAAGACAGACTTATTGTCCCCTTGCAATGCCTACCAGTTTCTCTGCTGTTGCTGCAGTTCTAGTCTCATCACAAGATCAACCCCCATCCTATACACCTATCAGTACTGAATCTACACCCAGTCATCTCTATTGCAGTACATCAGTCAGCTTTGCTTTCAGACAACTTGCAGTACATCATCGTATTCCACGTTACATCCTTCCTCATTCTCAAGTACCGCTAGCACCTTTGGTTTTCTCCAGTCGGCCTGCCTCCAGGTCTGTTCTCTGTGATCCCTGCTCCTCACCACCACTTCAGTCTGTCAACCATTTCACTGCACTGTTGTGCCCTCTTTCCAGTCAGCAACAACATGTACCATCGTCATGCATGCAATCTGCCATACAGCTTTCATCTGGCGCTATAGACCTCCCCAACCCGTCTGTGCAATCCTCCATCCACAATATAGAAGCAAGGTCCCTTCTGGAGATGTTTAAAAACTGGAACCATTAAGGAAGATGCTGGTAGTCTGCATTAATTCACTTCAGTTGGTGTTACCACTTTTGTTTAACGTGGTTAGTTTTTTTAAAGTTCAGTCATAAGTGTCTTCCAAGTGATTGAGAGGCACTGGTGGATGCAATGCTTCAGAAAGCACAAGCACCATGTCTGTACAAACCTGCAGGCTGCAGCAGAATAGAGGAAGGAGGAGGAGAAAAAGAGGAGAGTGAAGTGGATGATTTTATCAATAAGTTATCAATAAGTTATCTCTATCAAAGAAAAGCGAAAGGGGTATCTATTGGATTGATGAAGCTGTTGAGAAAAAAGGTTATACCAAGCTTTATTAAAAACATCCATCTCTGTTGCCCGGCATAGTTACAATGCATTGCAAGCACGGTAATTGGAGTATTATTTAATTCTTATACTGAACTCTAATATATAGGTGCATCGCAATGACCTAAAGTCCTCGCATTCAACGAAAAAGATAGACTTTCTCAAAGTCCTTCTTAGCCCCCCGCACGAACTCGCCTCTCCCTTCGATTCTCGCGCTCGATTTTTGACCCAGTAATCGCTTACCCAGTGACTCAGCAAGTTCGACTTGGAGCAAGTCTACGAAAATGATAGACGTGGGTAATAGGCCTAAAGCCAATTACAGAATTATTCAACTAGCATGGCCCCTAGCATGGCCAGATGGCCGCGCATACAAGGAGCTGCTCTCAACATTTCACAGCTAAATCACAATTGTATTTTTTAGGAATTCACTAGTGTTAAGGCTCCCAAAAATCCGAGTATTATGTTTACATTGGAACCACGACATAACGAAGTGCCAAGGAACCGAGCAAGTTACTTCGTTACTGATCGGGGGTTCGTTATAAACGAAACCCAACGAAGTTTCTAAAAAAAATCTAAAAGTTCGTTTTGTCGGGTTTGCGATATATGTTAAAAATAGGTCTGCGATTGCGTACTAACTACAATAACAATAGTCTCGGGCTCGGATTTTGAAACGGACGAGCTCGGGTTTTCAAATCCCAAAGTCTCGGGCTCGGATTTTCAAATCGCAGATCTCGGCGTCTCGCAAAGTTTCGGATTCACCATTCGCTACCCCTTTCATACTACTTCAGAACCCTGTTTTCCGGGAATACTGAAACAACATGCCGTCAGTGGCTTCAGCAATGATGTCAAACTGGGTGTAGCTTGCGAAATCAGCCACCTTTACCGATTTGGGAGGCAAACCTGATTGAGGCCCTGGATTTCCAAGGATGCCGTTACCCTAGTTGAAGCAAAGAGAGAACGTAAAATCCTATATAATTTTTAAGAAATCAATTTTCGCAAAACTGAAAACTAATTTTCTATACTGGTGCAACTTTTTTGTCTTCTGATCATATCTGGTGTTGAAATTTTACGCAGCGATGGAACTGAATGCTCTTTTGTCTGGATAGATACCTCAGTAATTAGATGCAGGGCTTATTCGGAACAATAACTGACTGTCATGCAGCAGGGAACTCCCTGGTGGCAGGAAGTTATTACTCTTGTTTATTGTCTCACCTTCTTATTGGTTGGGGTATTGCAAAATCATACTCTTGCAAAATCTTTGGCAGTCTTCTCTCAGACCACGTCCCGAGTCGGAAGCATGCCAGAACCTTTAAATACTTCCACAGATGAAGATTGGCAGGAAACAACAGCCAGAGCTACAGATAAAAAACTAACCGATAATAATGGCGAAATCGGCTATTTTGTGAAAAAAGGTACCGAGTTTGTCCATATGACAAACTTCTCGGTACTTTGCACGGGGTATGCCGTGGAGAGCATTTCATGCGGGAGCTCGGAGGGCTTCATATTTAGAGTTCTACCGAAGGTTTCGATTTCAAATGATGACATCGAGCCAGAAATAAGGTGGGTACATATGTATACTCTTTCAAAATGTACCCGGACCCGTTGCACTGGCATATACCCCTGCATTCTATCGCTTCACAGTCGCGCTTTCAATTTCTGCCTGCTTATGTTGAAGAAATAGAAAATGTGTTAGCGTCAGTGCTTCTCTGCACTTCTCGAGTGTTCTTAAAAATTACCAAGTATTTATATAACTTAACATATCACGCTGACAAGTTTTCTATTTCTTTTATAAAATTGGTAAGTTGAGCAACATACACGTAACACTTTTTAACAGCGTGACTCATGCGTGACGAGACATCACTCGAGTCACACTTATTACAAACGGTACAAACAGACAACTCTCATCGCCCAGAAAGACACAACCTACTACATATAAGTTTAAAAATCGTATTTCACTATATCGTTGTCGAGGGAACTGGAGATCAATTATAAATGGTTATAACCCCGTAAAATCTAGCCAATCGAAATTCGATTTATTTGCGTCCTTTTTGCATAGGAACTTTTTTAAATCTTAAAACTAGTCTAGAAAGAATAAATTGAACACTTAATAGAAAGGTCGTTGTTACCCGTTTCCGAATCTCAAAACGTCAAATAAAAATATATATCAAAAGTGGGAATATCAGACGCCTCTCGTTGCGGTTCATTTCAATCCCACGAGACTATCTCGTGGGATTGAAATGAACTGCGCGCAATGTATTTGCATTGTTGCTGTGCATTTGGGTTGCGTGTGGTTTGTCGCAAATTTGGCGATTAGAACGTCGCGAGGCTTGCGAGCGAACCAATGTTATAAAGACTCAATAGAGGCTGGAGAACTTCAACTCAGCTAAGATTTTATGGTGTAAATACCGGGTAAATAATCATTCAATTCATAGTCTAGCCTGAATTTCAGCCGTCTCCTCCGGTTCGTTCCTTTTTTTGAGTTTGCCTCAAAACATTGTGGACCATCCCATGTAAAGATCAATATTTGCCAGCATACTTCAAACGTATATCCAATGACTACTTAAGGTCACCAGATGCCCGTAGGGTTTTTCCTGTCGAGGTGAGTTTTATTAAAATGAGCCAATAGGCCATATTCATTATTTGTGGTTTTGCTTGCACGTATGGGTTTAATTATAATGTACAATGTATAGGAAAATAAGGTTACATACATGTGTATTATCCCGATTATTTAATAAAAGAATTGTGCTTGCATATGGACATTTCAATAATTGCCTTAAGAAGACTGGTTTTTTTTTAGAATGCGTGGCAGATGAATCAAGAGTGAAGATATACCTACCATTTTAAAGGGTTATTATTGGAATCAAGGGGAGAAGGGGGCGCTTATTGGAAAGGGGGTGCTTACCGTATTTAAAAATATATGGCCAAAGGGGGGCACTTATTGGAATGGGGGTACTAAATCACATTTTGATCGTAATATAATTCTGAAATGGCTATTTTATTTGCTCATCTGCAATTTTTTTTCTGTGTTAATTGCTATGATGAGAGGACCATGTGACCATAATTCTGTGTAAACCCCTATGCCCATGCAAAACCACAGGAAACAATTGGTCATCTCTGTAAGTTGCTATATGAACTTCGATACAGTATATAAAATAACGATTGACAGGAATATAGCACAAATATTAACCAACTATTAATTATCTGTCAATAGCAACAAATATTAATATTACTAAATGCACTCGCCACTATTTATGTAAACAATACAGACATAATCTCCCTCGATGAGCTTTGCTCTTGGAGAAAATGTTGAGAAAAAATAAGTTTTTAAAAAAAATGGCAACAAATAGCGAGTTTGGCAATTTTATATTAAATAGACATTATATAAAAAATACTGGTAGTGTATAATTATAACATACACATGTATTTCTCAAAGCCTGCATGCAGCTACATGTATTTTATTTTTTCTACTGCCTGGGTTTACAAAGGAAAACTGATCCACTAATGTGGGTCATTGGATCTGATGTCTATATTTGCGTATCTGCTGGAGATGCAATCAGAATAAGGGAGAACTGTTTCCCATATGCTGTCTTGGTATTCCAGGTTTGTTTTATTTTTCTGTTAGTCTTGAAATAATATTTTAACTACAAATTTACAATTGTGTGCAGTGTTTGGCCAACATTTCAGGTCACCATAAAAAGTAAAGAAAGCTATTATAGCTAGCTAGTGAATAAATATTCAAAACAAGGTACATGCACTGATAGATACAGTATAAAGTGCCACCCTCAATAAAAATCATTATTTATGTTTTCCCCCTGAGCTATATCATACAGAACTTAAGATGATTGATATACTAGTCTAAGGACAACTTATCTATTATTTTTAGTGCTGCATTGACTGGGCTAGTTTACTGGGCATCAACTATAATCAAAGCGCACACACCAAATATTTGGAGTAAAATGGCTGAGGGCAAAAACCCAAAGCCGCTTTTAATAAATAACCAAATTATCATTCGATAAATATTTACAATCTGGTAAATGATTTTGGCCCAGTAAAGGTGAGGGCCACAAAAACGTGAAGAACATGGTCTGGATAAGGGAAGGAGGTGGGAGATAAAATTCTGAAGCAACAGCGAGGTCACGTGGCAATGCATTGTGGCTCCCCAGCTCCTTGCCAGCTTCTAAAAAAATGAAAATGTTTCCCACATTCATCCTCCCCCTTTGTTTCCTGCTCCTTAACCTCTACTCTCTGTTTCAGTTAAAGCATTAGTTAGCTAACTTAGAGCAAGTTACAAGAGTCCTAACTAGCTTTAATACCTTCCACATTATGAACACATACAGCTTCAACAATGTTGACATTTGGCGATTAATGGACAATTTCAGTAGCAGAACATTGTATATCAAGAACACTTTATTTGTGAATATTTACTAAATTATAATAATTATTATGCAGAAGCATAGCTTTGTATGTACATGTACATGAGTTAACACGTAGATCTAAATAAATTGGGATGGGATGAAGTGCTCACGTTTGTCACCCTTTCCTCAATAGACTCACATCTCTGCTTATCATATCTGTTTCACCATGTCCTATGGGAAACTAAGAAAAGAATATATGTTAATTATGACTAGGAGGTAGTTTATTTAGCGTAGTGGATACTGCTCTTTGGTTTATATTCTTGCCTTTTGTTTAAACCGTAGGGCTGCAGTGTAAATAACTCGGCACTCCAATAGCCCTCTCTAGTAAGGAGAATATTGTTGATTCTTTCAGCACACTGTTCATTAGTAATAGCTTCACGCTATTCTCTTACTAGACAAGAAGGCTCCTTTCGTGTTAACCTGCTTCATCTCGTGTGCTTGTCCACTTTAAGAGGTAATAACGCGCTTTCCAGTGTTTTATTTTAAGAGCAAATGACAGTATATGACTTTTCTGGCCTTTCGATTCCATAATGCCTTTGTCTCACATCTATCCCATAATTTCTTTGTTTGAGAGCTAGAAGTTAGGGTCAGGTTAGAAAAAAACGCCATTTTCTGGTATTTCAGTCTAATCAAAATACGGCAACATACCATTACTTAAACTTAATCTACAGGAAGTGAACGTTGTATTGCCGTGTAGTGCATCGAAATCCATTAAAAGCTCGAGAAATGCCGCCACTTTGAAATTTAGGTTACACAAGTAACTTTGAGAGGTTAAGGTTAGACTACCTTAGCTTAAGTTTTGATAGATTTTGCATAATAATATTGGTGTATTAGAACTTCAACACGTTACCTAAATATATTTTTATGACATTTATAAAATATTTTCTGGAGTATAAATTTCTCAATCCATTTCTTATCATAACTTTGTAATCAAATTACATCTATTAGAAACCACTCCAGCAAAATCCAACACCTAATGTATGGTCAAATACTCAGAAATGTCCTCTGATGAGTAAATGTCAGGGTTGTCAGAAGAAGAAGCTACCAGTAATGTTTCAGGCAGTGACCAAGAGGTAACCAAGAGCAAGACATTGATAGTCAAATCCCTTGCCTGGAGGAGTGTTGAATGCACTAACATTTTAAGGATCTTGACCGAAAGTTGGCCAGGAAAAGGACACACAAGGGGCTGTCGATGGTAATTCCACGTAGGAGTGGTCCCCCATCTTTGCGGCAGGCCCCTTGTGATGCTCCTGATTGGGCACTGGCTGAAAATTTGATTAATAACTCATAATTCTAGACTTTTTATGCGAGTCATTTTAATTATATATTTATCAGTGATCAAAAGAAATACACAGATAAGTGAATACCATAAACATCTGGAATGAAACCAATGAATCCTTAAACATTTAACTTCTATCAAAACTTTCAGCAAAAAGTTAAAAGAGGGCCTGCTTTCTAAATACTAATAATTCCTGTGATATAATAATTCCATTCACTCCTTCCTCTCTTTTCTTATTATCAGTATCTACAATCATATTCGTAACTCCCTCTTCCTCTCTTGTATTGTCTTTGTACCCCCTTTTGTCCCCAATTTCAGTAGATTACTGTTTATGTCCGTTTGCTTGTTCGTGTGTGTTTTAGTTTGTTAGCATTCTTTGATAAATTGTTTGTGCTTAGATCCACCCAATTAATTTGTTTTAGAAATCCATATTTACTTTTTTAAATTGTTTTATTATTTGTTCAAACAAAGTCTGAACCCGAGTGGAAATAAAGTATGTTGTTGTTGTTATGCTGATGAAGCGGAAAGAGGAATCATCAACAGATGATCCAAAAAAAGATCACGAGTCAGAGATTGGAGGCAAGGGCTATGCTGTAGACTTCTGTGTTTTCTGTAAGGCAGTGATGGTAAGTAAGGTCTTTAAGATTTACAAACAAACAAATATTGTGATAGCATCAGTATTAAATCAGTTATCACATTCTCCAACACCAAAATACTAATGCAGGCTTTCAAAACAAGGTATTCAGCAAAGGAGGATAATGCAGTATTCCCAGTAGCCATTGCGGAGGACTGTATTATCAACCGACCAAGTGACGTAATCAAATCATTTCGAACACAGACGCGTTGGGGAGACAACACTTTCAAGCAGAGGTCTTTCAGAAAACAAGCTTGATCTACTTACAATACAAATTGGATGTCACAGTGCCCAGTTTGCCATTTCTACAGTTGAATGGGCTTTTTTGCCATTTCAGTTTCATTGATTCACTAACACAAAGACAAATGTGCATGATTCCGGAGAAGTCTCCATGTGAAGTCTCCATGTGTTGTTCAAGTTATCTCAAGCGTATTATTCGAAGTAAGTTCCTTCCTGTTTGTCATTATCACAAAGACTAGGGTTCATAAACTGGATCCCATAAATGTACTTCATCTTACGCAAAAGCGATGTAAAATTAAAGACCCTTTAGCACGCCCCGTGATACTTTCCGCGAAACCAGTGTTTTTGTTTTGATTTCGTGTTCACGGACTGTGACGCGACGAGCGCCTAATTCAACAAGTAACTCAACATCCGTCAAAATTCTATGAAACGTTATATAAACGGAAATAATGCCTAGTTTAAGAAATAACTACAAGCCCTAAAATCGATTCAGCGTTGAATGCTGAGACGTATTGATTAATCAAACATCCACAAAGGTAGAACTTGGAAGATAACTCGATGCAGGACGTTTAATTATTCAGCACCTTCTAGGATTATAAAACTGATGCATGAACACTTATATGCATTTCATACGAGATTATAGAACGCAAACAGTTCGATTCTTGATCAAATACACATGCTTGAGGTTTACAGTTGTAGCTTAAACGATTTATAGCGTTTAATTTACCAGTATATCGATCGTGGATATGTCCAGAAGAGAAAAGAATAATCCTTGGTTAAAGGTAAAAAAAAAGACAGGCTCCCAGAAGATTCAAGAGAATGAGCTCGAGAAGGAGCAATCAATACGGAGAAGAAAGTGATGCTCGTGGAAAGCGTGGTTCGACTTTCACTTTGATTTCTATTAGTACTGCTACAACTCCGACGGAACGCTGCTCAGCTAGTAG
The DNA here is from genome assembly GCA_030867875.1 of Actinernus sp. WN-2022. NCBI lineage: Eukaryota > Metazoa > Cnidaria > Anthozoa > Actiniaria > Actinernidae > Actinernus > Actinernus sp. WN-2022. The sequence continues at coordinate 51,358,650 of JAOWCC010000577.1, read as the reverse complement.
GCTTAAACTTTTGCCAGGTACAAGAAAAGAGACGGAAGATTCAGAGAGTAGCAGCGAGTTCGCATCCAACTCTATTCTCCGGTTTTTTGTTTGCGGCGTTGCCTTTCGACGCGGTTTAGTTTTCGATATCCGGCCCTCTCCCTTCTTGGTACAACCCGTTGCCCGTTGTTTCCCCTTTTGCGCATTATCTCTAGTTTTGGCCATAACACAACACTCTTTTGAATATTTGTGACACGACACTAGGTTGTATGTTTCTTATGCAATTTGGGCCAGGTACTAATTTCCCGCGAATATCTGGACTTGATTCATAAGCTCCGGGGATCCTTACACATAATTGGCTAGTTGGTTAAGTGTTGACGTTTGCTTTGATGAGGTGTGATGTGTTCCTAACCTTCAGAAGCCAAAAACGCCGATAGATTTTTATGCGTATTCACTGTCTTTGGATGAATGTATAGGGTATGAAGACTTGTCAGATCTTGATGAAACTTGGCCTAGTGTTAGAGGAGCTACATATGAACCAAAGTGTGTGAGTGTTTAGCGATATTTTAAATTATTTTTTCTTATAAGAGTACTTGCCGTGATGAAACACAGAAACTATTTCGATTGAAACTTTGAAGATGAATTGCATTTGAACACACTTTGACAGGCCATCATGTGCTGATTGACGTTTTGCAGCCGAATCGTTCGTAGGCGCGAACGCGGAGGCACATAAATTCACTTCTGTGAGACTCGATGTTTGCGTTTGTTTCCTGAAAATGTAAAAAAAAAACGTGCAAAAAAACATTTCAGCGCATTCTACATTAGATAATCTTTCCAGTGATATATAGGTTTCTATATATTCTATTTGCGAGACACCTGCGAAGGTATACGGTAACCTTAAGCCCATGTTACACTAGGCAATGTTTCGTGTAACACCCCCTGTTCATGCAACTGCAACACATCAATTTTCTCGTGCAACAAAATTGCCAGAAACGTTGCACAGTATAACAGCGCCTTAATGTTAATGCCTTAATTGCTTGGACAATACTATGACGAGCAGGTAGATTATTTTCTGTCTGAATGCCCCTATCTACAAAAGAAAATTAAACGTGTGCTGACAGTCTTATCTTATACTTCCACTCAGATGATCCAACAGTGTTGCGCAGACGCGAGCAAGAAATTCTGGGCGACCCAAAGTTCCAACTCGATCAGGATGATGAGAAAGAATCTACGCAGAAGAAACCCGCAGTCAAAGAAAAGTAACGCAAAGGAAACAGTGAACTAAAGCAGCAAAAGGGAAAGAAGTCCGAGGAGGTGAGCCAATGTTTTATTACTTGTGAATCGACCACAGTTTAAGCGAAACACAAACGTTTTTTTCCTATGTACATGTGTGTCGGGAATGCTATCAAAATCAAAGAATCTCAGTTATTTAGCAGTTAGACCGTTACTGACGTTTTGTTTATAAGGGTGTTTTACTACCGATCGGACTCCATATATCTAGGCTCCGTTTACATGAGGCTAGGGCCAGATCGAATTTTTTGACCAGATCGAATTTTTTTAGACCAGTCAGACTCTTTCCGAGTACAAAACCGGTACGAGTTGCTATACATCAGGACCTGTAAGTTTTGTAAACCTTGAAGTTTCTTTAAAATAAAACTACAAAAATAACACCCTGGGATAAAAGAGAAATACCATGCGAATGTCCTGATATGATTTTCAGACTTTTTCGATAGAGGATGCATATATTAAAGTGGATTACAAAAGGCTATTGATTTCGGTTACAAGTTGTTTGAACTTTCTCTTAAGGGGAGTAGTTTCCATCCGCTCGAATCTTTGTCATCCTTCATCGAAATGTCTCAAATTTTCTCCAGTATACCTGTAAAGCTTACTGTGCTGATCTGAGTAGTTATTTTTGTCTGTTCTCGTGCGAAAGTTATCATTTGGGGGTTGACAGTGTCCCTTTAGGTAAACACTATCGACTTACCGATCGCCTTCGTACCGATCGCCTTCGTACCGATCACCTTCGTACCGATCACCTGCAGTAATCATCACTAGTACACAGCGTTTTCGTACACAGTCTAGACATGCATGGGTCAGCTTTACCGAAATCGCATACAATTACGCTGCATTATGATCCTCGCACTTATTTGTTTTCAATTTTCGTTTCACAGGCTATGGTGGTTAACAGGTTCAAACCAGCACCCCCGAAAGATATTCAGCTACCGGTTTTCACAGAGGTTATACCACCACCTGCACCTAAAGCCGGCTGAGTCAGCAACGGAGGCGTACCTAACACCATTCGAGGAGCAGGATGTCTCTGTAGATATGACTGATTTGGCCTCAGAGTTTGACGAGGACTTCGACCCGCTCAATGACGATTACTTAAGTACAATCAGACAGTTCCCACAAGACGCGAATTACAGTGACATCAAATGCCTCCTAAGAGAAATAAGAGACACACAGGACGAAGCATTGCAAAATCAGAACGTTCTTATAGAACAAAACAAGGAACTTATATCGGAATAGGAGTAGTGTAATGCTGCAAGCTTTAATACCGTTTACTACCTCCATCACTCGCACGCCGCTTTCCAGTTCTGCCACTAAAATTAGCACTGTCACGCCGCTTTCAAGCCCCGCCTCTAGAACTGCCACGCCGGAACAACTGACTAATCCAACTGCATTTAGAAGCGACCATTGCCTAACTCCGAGTAAGCTTTACAGACTCAAACTTAAGTCAAACTCTATGAAAACTTTCTCAGTTCATTGTTTAAGGTCACTTTTTTTAGACAGAACTGCAAGGTCGAAACATCTCCGGGGGGGGGGGGGGGGGGGGGGGCAATAAACAGCCAGCGGACCAAGTAAGGGTACAGCAAATTAAAGAGTATGTTTTTAAAATGTATCCAACAGCACCTCGAGATCAGTCAAGATCTTGGAGTGAATGTAGAAAGGCCATGGATGAGTTCCTACAAAGACCTGTGAAGCGCGCTCTCTCTCTCTCTCTGCGTGTTACATGTAATAGCAGTTTGTTTTCACACCATACGCCATTGAAATTACATGTAGAAGGGAAACTTTACGCGATTGATGAATTGGTTATTATTATTTTAGCCATATACGTAACTGATAACAACACAAAACTGAAAATAAGTTGAGTTCATTAATCTCAATTGAAAATATCGCTCATGGTTTGAAAAGTGATATTGCTATTACTGCTAGTGGATTCCAGGGTGATTGATTATACGCGAGTTTATAGTCAGAAGACCGCTTTTTGAAGATCGTAATTACAGCGGCTTTCATTAATAATTACGACGACCACCGAATATTTTGTATTTGGTTGTTTGTCATTTTTTAGACAGTAATGGCTCGTGATATGCTAATTACCACTTTCTCGTTCACAGCAGTAATAAGGTGCATTTGACACCTTCAAATTTTTGGGAAGACATTTAATAATTCGAAAAAAAGAACGTTGAAGTTTTTTCACGCATTCCATAAACAATAAATGGCTTTCAAAATTGATACTGTCTATAAGTACACACGAGTGACCACGAGTGACCACGAGTGAAAAAATAAAAATAACGGGTTTTCATGGGCCGAACGCAATCGATCGATAAGATAATATTAGATTAGGTGCATAAGTCGGGCCTTATCTAGAAAACGATCAGGGTAAAGGTTTTTGATTTCACAAGTGCTTGTCTGCATATTTTTAGCATGACGACTTGGAATAAATCACGTCCAGGTCAGGTGCATACAGTTAATCGCTGCGCTTCATGGTCATGACCGTGGATTCAAAGAAAAAAATCCTTTACGCCAAAGAAAGAAAATCTAGAGAAGGATAATGAGCACAAGAGAACAACTGGAAGATGTGATTGTACTGTCTGATGATGATGAGAAACCGAATCCAAACATAAATCGTGTCCGAAGAATTGAATTTAGCGATGGCGTTCGGTTGGTGGCTTTAATTGGATACAAACAGTTAAACTTCCCTCCGTCAATGCTTGATTGAAAGGATTCGCAATATTGTTCCCAGGAGACTGTTTATATACACTGTTTGTTGGTCATTTTAGCATATTTGTTTTGATTTTAAGCATCCCACATGGCCGAGAGGTTCGGTAGTTCATATCAAACACGATGGAAATAACTGTTTCGATTCCGGCCCGGAACGCGAAGTCTATTACCGTGACACTGCCCCTTTAATGAGCCACGTAAGAGTCTACTATAGAGGGAATAAAAAATGCCTATACTACATAGGGACAGCCCAAGCATCCTCGAAGTTTTCAAGACTGTATGTTTGGCCCAGAGGTAGACAAGCTAGCAAAACAGAAACCAGCCATTTTTGGTGGGTAACGGCTACACGTAGGCTAAACAGAAACTACTAAGGATATAGAAAACGGCGACTTTTATGGTAAACCATCTGAGATTAATCGTAAGCACCGCCGTACGATTTAGACGATACTGCAGGGGCGTGCTTGAAAAAAAGAAGTGCCCGTTTCTACGAAATATTAAAATGCAGACACTTTTTTTGTGTGTGCATACTAAATTGCATGAAATGATTTTTCCGTTATATTATCTCTGCATGATTTTTTTAATGACAATTTTCCTTCCATTTATTTTATACACACTATTCTAATGGTCCATCATTTAGCCTCCAACAGCTCAATAAAATTCACTTGAAAGCTATATGATAGATATTTTGGCTTCTTACTTGTTTCTTCAAATTTATGGAGAGTGATATACGTCTGCATTAGGTCTTGGAAGGCCGGTTTTAAATGCCGAGGTCCCGTAGCCTCCGATGCAGACGGCTTGTGTGGTTCGACCCATATCTGTATTTTAATACGTGCCCCATACAGAATTCATCATACGACGAATCTTGGAACTCAGAAATATAAATCTGGTCACTCGAGGGAGAAAATGAGGGCCCAAATTTCCTTGATTTGAATCTTAGCCGCTTTATTCACATTTTATTTTTCATTTTTCACTATTTTCACTCGTGGTCACTCGAGGTCACTCGTGTGTACTTATAGACAGTTTCTTCAAAACTCGGAAATTTATAACGATTTGACAGAGCTGTCAAAAATCAGACTGACACGTTCACGACTGACTGATTTCACGTACCAAGAACACAAACATTTGCAGTGATTTCGGCCAAAACCTTGGTTCCGAAACCTTAAACAACACAATTAGAGAAAAAAAAGCCATAAATGTGAAACTACAGAAGCTAAAAGTTGATTTGCTGTTAGCTAGCCGACACTTGTAAGCGATCGGCAGTTTATCCACAGGCTTCCCAGACTAGACATATATTTCCAGCTTATTAGTCTGTTGGGTTACCTGTGGTTTATCGATTAGTTTCATAACGATCTCAGAAGAGTTTAAATAATTGCTTCGTGTGAATTCTCTTTTCCGATTTCTATGAAATGAATCTTCAATAATAAAAGACTGATACTTAATGAAGTTATGTGAGTGTTTTTTTTGGCGATTTGGGGCCTTCTAAAGCAGTTTATTAGGATTCGAAATTTTGACCGTTGGCCGAGGCTCTAAAAAAATTTACAAGGTAGGCAACTGGACCTCGCCAAAGCACACACTTACCTCAAAGATCACCCAAAAATCGGCACTTTTCTTCCTCGCTCGCTATTCAGCTTTCGGCACAGGAGGGAATAGTTATCAAGCAACATCTGACCAGAGATTTAGGACAATCCATCAAATTTATCATCGCCAAACGGCCTCCTCGAGACCCAAAAAGCGCGACCTTGCAATGATCTGCAAGAACCAGAATGACCAAAGCGGTCCAAAATTTTCCCGACCCTACCCAAAACGATGCAAATCGCCTTTTTTCATGGGGGAGACGCAAGCGCAAAATTTTGCTTCCGCTTAGCGGGAACGTTGCAAATAATCTTTTCATGGGAGGACCCCCAAGCGTGAAGTTATACTTCCGCTCGAGGAACGGAAACAAATATACCGCCAATCACAGGACCAAGTTAGTGTCCCGGGGTCTTCACCGAGTGTTATGACAGTTCCACGTGAGAAATTTGCGCGAGTTCCAAATTTAAAATTAGTCAGTAACTGCCAGTTTCGTTAAAAACGGCCTAGTAACGACAAGCCTGAGATCTAATTATCCGTATTAAACATACATTAATTTAATTGTTGAGATAAGGATTCGTCGTTTTTAATATCAGAATGAGAACAAAAAAAGGAGAAAACTAAATGCAAATAGTTTAAACCGAGATGGAACCGTTAAAAAAGAAGCACAGGTTGAATAACGACGCTCGTTGGTGGTAAGTAAATTTCAAACTCATTTCAGTTTCACGTATTCCTCCAATCCCTTGCATTTATTCCAATTCTGTAATCATAGCGGGTGATTATTATTTATCTTTTTTGATAAAGGTTTACTACAAAGTTTAAGGTCGTGGAATCAGGCCAAATTAATCTCGGAAGCATAATGTCTCTATATCACCAAGAGAAAGAAAATTTGAACTTCTCCCTTCTCCCTTGCTGAAGCAAGTTTTCGACAGAGAAATAAAAATCTGCAAGACAAGAAATTCCAGCGGGAAAAGAACTGTATTCTATCAGAATATCTCGATGAATCAATTAACCTGTATAGCTGCAGACACCAATGCCTTGCAAGTAAATGAAGTGTATCACGGTGGCTTCTTCGGGAAAGGGTTGACAAATGCCAAAATGAAGAGCTACTTAAGTTCAGTAAACTTTAAGGTGTGATCATAAATGGGAATGAGTTATGCTTGACTGTTATCATTAATAGCTCAACCATGGAGTTTACGATGTCTGGCTTATTCGGCAAAGAGTTAAGTAACGAGGATTTCGGATTGGAAGATGAAACAGATACAAAGAAAGAGATATCATCCATTTTAAAGTTTCTTAATCTATACGGGTTGTGTGCCGGTATTGACGACAACGAGCACAACCAGGCTGTATTCCGAAATCCAGAGAGTGACGAAAAATGCACATCCCTCGAAGTAGATGGTAAGCAACGCTTAATGTCACGCGATTGCAAGCAGTTTGTATCAAAACATCCACCCGGCGCAGTGTGTGATTCGTGTCTCGCTGTAGGCAGACTCCTTCAGAGAAGGAAACAATCATATTCCAATTCAATGTGGGTTAAGAATACGCTGCTCAGAAAGGAAGAACAATTACTAAAGCTACAGCAGGCTGCATACGAGAAAAGGAAATTGGGAATTAAAGTACGATACTGGAAGGTCAAGTTCAACACGGAATGCGTCACGGTGGATGATGATGACCACGAAGACTATCTCAGTATGCTGGGAGAAGTAGACCAAGCTAAAGTCAGCGAAGACATGGGCCTGTTGCTCCAGCAACAGCGAATGGCATTAAACTCAAAGTCAAAGAATGGTCACAAATGGCACCCAAAGTAAGCAAATAAACTCCCAAAAACTTTACAGATATGGACTGTTGACTGTGACATTATTTTTTATTATTTTAATATCACTCCTGGCATTTGTGTGGCACATGACATTTTTGAATGAGAGCCTTCTAGATGCCCAACAGTGGGGCTATGAAACTAAAATTTAAATTTGATGAAAAATACTTTTTGTTTGTTTGACAGGATCATTAGATTATGCCTTGATATATATTACCTTATACTTCCAAGCAAGAGGTTGATTAGGTATGAAATGCAATTAAACTAATTAATATAATATATATATTTAATATATAATTTTCGATGAAATACCAGTGTATATTTCTTTTTAATAAGTGATATCTTCACACGTGAAGATATAAATGATATCTTCACACGTGAAGATATCACTTTTGAAAATATGACTCGATTTCAAAGATTTCTAGCCTTTTTAGTAAGAGATTGAAACTAGTATTTCATCAATAATTATATATTAAACAGAACATTACATGGCCGCTTGGAGATACGGATTTTATCTTCTCGTGTTGATGAGTATCTTACTCGTTCGCTGCGCTCACTCGTAAGATATTTCATCAACACTCGAAGATAAAATCGGTATCTCCGCGCGGCCATGTAATATCCTCTATATATACACACTCGTTTTCAAAAACATTCCTTATGATTTATATATATATATACTTTTTGTTCTCCATTGTTTTAGCTGTCAAATTTGACAAGAATACAAAAGGTATGTATATATTTGCAGTGCAATGTTTTTGAAAATGAGTGTGCATATATATATATATATCATTAACTTTTGATATGTACATGTACTAAGGTAACATAAATGTACACAAGTTTCTTCTTGACTTCTACGAAATCCATATACACACCATATAGTATTGATGTCAGACTGAAATGTTTGATTTTCATGACTATAAAATTATGTACTATAGGTACTACAACAATGTAATACCTCCCATGTCTGGTTGGAATCGAGAAGTATTTACATGGTCCAAAAAGGAGGCAGAGAAACTGAATTTGAAAGAAGAGGACTACTGGGCTGGATTAATCTTTGATGAAATAACAATACAGGTTCATAAGTATATACCAAAATTAATTGATTATAGTGTTGTCTTTATGATCAAATACTCTTTATCCTCTTTCCATAAACCCAGTGCATAAATAGTATTCAATTTAAATTAGGTATTGTCCTGGAGACTCTAGCCTCATGTTCACATTGTGAGTCTAAAGATTCCTAAACAATGGTTATTAAATTTGGACCCATTTATGCAATGGGTTCCATAGACTTTCCATAAAAGAAATCTATGTTAGTGTGCCTAGAACTAAGTAAAGCCTGGTTACTAGGTTAGCTTGAGGACTTACATGTAGATATAACCTTCATCAAATACTTTTCCTCTACTAAATTTAGTTGTGGATTGACAATAAAAAAATTATTCAAGTCAGAAAAACAAGAAAATAAAATGTAGAGAGTTAAGAAAAGAGGAAAAATCCATAGAAGTGGGTCAGTCAGCTAAAACTCTGATCTCTAACGAGACCTGAAACAACCATATAGGGGCTGATCAAAGCCAGGACTCAGTTAATTTACAGATCGAATTTGAATTTAGCGTGTTGGATTTTGCGGAGGGAGGAAAACGGGAGGAACAACCATTGGAGCTAGGGCGAGATACCAACAAACTCAACTCACATGTGGCACAGCATCCAGCGATTGAATCTGGGCCATAGAGGCGTAGCGCTTAACCACTGCACCACCCTGACTATCCTCCTAATTCCAACACCAATTAATTAATCACAAATATTTCTCTATTTCTCTTCATTCCTATTTAGGAGGACCTAGAATTTGTTACTGTTGGAGGGTTGTCAAAGCTATATGGTGCTGTTTCTCTGGGCAGAACTTATGAAGATGCAAGATTCTTAATGACAGGTATAGATTGTCGCAGTTCTGCATGGAATAATAAATTCTTACAAATCTTTAAGAAGTTATTCTGTAATTGATTTGAAAACTGTGCATTTATTATTCAAATACATGTACGAAATGATGACATAGAACTTGCCACCAAGGTGATGCAATTTGCATTGGTAACAGACAGTGGCTTCAGATTTGCTCTAGCTCACTTTCCTGTTAAGAGTATGCCAGCTTCAATCTTGCTAGAAAGGTTTTGGGAAGGAGTCGAATTGTGTGCACGAATAGGATTCAGGTAAACACACATTTTTGTGTTTAATATTAGTTACTGGTATTTTTTTTAATTGCAGCAGCATTCTCTAATAGTAGCCTAATATGTATAAATGGAAATTCATTAATTACTGTAAAACCTGCATCTGCATCATGCAATACTCCACCAACAATGTAAGAACTAGAGATTTAATCAAATTATATTGCAAATTTCATTTCATTCTGTTTCAATTTTTTGAAACTGCCAAAGTTAAAATGCTGGAGCTTATACTTTAAATTTGAATAATGATCTACATTGTAGCTTGAATGCCAGCCTCATAACCTCTGTTAAATTTTGACAATTCAAAAAATTGCCATTTCTTCAGTTATTTTGGGCTGTTTACTAATTTTAGCTCCCTCTTTCCATTTCTGGTATCCATGTCGTTCTAGTACCAAATGTTTGATCTCGTTATTTTTCTGGGAAATCCCCACCCCTCCCCCACATTTCACCCCTAACCTTCAATGGTGAATCATTCAATAAACATATCCAAGGGCATAATGTTTGGGTAGTTTCCCACAAAAGCAAGAGATCCCATTTAAAAAAAAATATTGACAGGCTAAAAAGGTCATATGTCCAGGTCCTGCAAAGGGCCTATTGTCTGCATGTATTCCATGCAACCTGGGCTTTGATAGAAAATAGCATGTTTTGTATGAATTTTTGAAATTTGAAACAGATCTACTGTTGAGAATGCAAACAGGAAATCTAAATTTTGATCTACTACCATGATCATTGAACAATACAAAAAATAGAGGAGTACTGATTACATGTACCTGAATGCATCATTATTAATCATAATTAATAATTGTTTCTAAATCAATATATAGAATATACTGGATATTGTATAAAGTGGGAACAAGCTAAAGTTGAAGAGGAACGGACAGTTAGAGAAGAAATCAGGTTAAAGGAGTCAAAGGAACTAGAAATACGGCAAATGCAAATGCAAATGCAAATGCCGATGCAGCAACGCGCAAAAGAGATGGAAGGTACTGAAGAAAGACACAATAAACCATTCAACTTCAAGATGCGTGAAATGCGAGACAAAGAAGATGTAGATGACTATTTTAGAGTGTTTGAAATGACGGCACGTGCTCAGTTAGTTCCAGAAAGGGAGTGGCTAGGTCACCTTGTGCCTAAACTTGGTGAAAAGGCAAAGTCAGTATATTTAGAAATTTCAGGAGCAGACGCTCTAGATTATGCTAAGGCTAAAGAGATCATTATGCAATCTTACCAACTTACTGTCGACCATTACAGATATAGGTTCAGAACTTCTGAAAAACTTCCAGACGAGGACTTTGTGCAATGGGCAAGGCGATCGCGTAGGTATCTTGATAGGTGGATGATGGTTGCCGGGGCGACCGGGAACATAGAAAAGATTTTAGAACAGATTACCATAGAACATCTACTAGACGCGGTAAGTCCTGAGTTACAGTCATGGCTCAAAGAGAAGAAACCTAAGACTGCAGTAGAGTTAGCCACCCTGGCAAATGAGCATATACAGGCGCGCAAGGGACCACTAATTGACGGTAAGTATGTGAATACATTTAAGCGTGGGAATTCAAGTTTTACAAGGAAATCAAATACGTCTCAACCTAGTAAATCTGAGTCCTCACCAAACGAGCCAAAAGAGAAGAAAGAAGGTAGTAGAGGATCGTATATACAATGCTCCAAGTGCAGAGAGTATGGGCATATTTCGACAGATTCCCCCCTAAACCCAAAGACAGATGGAAGGAATGTTGGTAAGAAAACCCGGTAGAGGTTACTTGTGTATGACACCTTTAAACCCATCAGATGAGGATTTTTCAGGGTGTAATGTCCAGGGGTATATATACGGAAAACCTGCTCAGATGCTTGTGGATACTGGCTGTTCTCGTACACTCGTACATCGCAAATACATTGACAGGAAGGACGAGACCGGTGAGGCGATGACCGTGCTTACCGCCAACGGAGAGAGGATTGTCATACCGCTGGCCATGGTAGAAATTAAGACTGAGAGAGGCGTCTGCAAGGAACTTGTTGGTGTAGTAGAGAACCTACCAGCAGACTGCTTACTAGGACGTTCCTCATATGGTAAGACGATCACACGTCAGCATTAATTGATCAGTGGGGGACAGAAGAGGAGAATGACGATCACGCTTTCGTGACGACACGCAAACAAGCAGCCTTGATATATCTGAAATCTCAGATAGAATAACCGAGTTTAGTAATTTGCCTTGGCTTAATATAACTTCCCCTGTTTCAAATATTCCCCATTTGACCGATTTAGATGTTGACTTGAATATGCCCCTAGATCAAAATTTTAGATATTATACCACCCATGACTTTCACAGTGACTCTGATATTAATGAATGCTCATCAGATCCTAAATCATTTTCGGCTTTAAATTGTAATATTAGAAGTTTAGCAGCTAACCACGATAATTTGCTGCATATGCTTTCTGATTTAAACTTCTCATTTTCATTAATTGGACTTACTGAAACTAAATTTAGAGTTGATAAGAATATATTGTTAAATGTCAACATACCAGGATATAATTTAATCTCTCAACCCAGTCTTTCAAGGGGGGGTTGGTTTTTATGTTAAAAATAATTTGAATCTTACTAGTCGGTCAGAATTGACAACCTCTAATATGGATCTTGAAACTCTTTGGATAGAAACCCAGTTTGTTGGCCAACCTAATATAATATGCGGAGTTATATATAGACATCCTAATGGAAACTTAGAAAATTTTATAGACTATATTAATTTAACCATAGAAAAAATTCACCAGGAAAATAAACTCTGCTTATTTATGGGGTCATGAACATAGACTTGATGAAAATTGAATCACATCCTGCCTCTGAAAATTTCCTCAACTCTCTTGGTTCTTTCTTTTTCCAACCTCAAATCTTACAGCCAACTAGAATTACTGATCACTCTTCTACACTAATTGATAACATTTTCTTTAATTCTATTGAACATTTTATTATCAGTGGTAACTTGGTATACGATTTGACAGATCATTTACCCAATTTTGTAATTATTAATAAGTTTTCCTCTCTTCCACCTAATGTTAAAATATATAAAAGAGATTTTTCAAAATTGAATGAGGATACATTAATCAACGAAATTCAATCCATCAATTGGGAAACAGTATTTACATCCACAGTTGATCCTTCTTGCATGTTTGATTTATTTTATTCTAGAATATCAGACATAATAGACAAGCATATTCCTGTTAAACAGCTCTCTAAAAGAGAAGTTAAACTCCGGTCAAAACCATGGATAACTCCTGCAATTAAAAGATCAATATGTGTTAAGAATAAACTATATAAGAAATTTCTAAAAACAAAATCATCTTACTGTCATTGTAAATTTAAATATTATAGAAACAAACTGAATCACCTTTTGAAAATCAGCAAAAGGCAGTATTACAATCACTATTTTTTGGAAAATATCAATGATAGTAAGAGAATCTGGAATGGAATCAAACAAATTATTCACTTCAAACCAAAAGCCAGTCAGAAAATTTATAAAATTGTTGAAGATAATCTTGAGATGACTGATCCATTAATGATTGCTAATGCATTTAATAACTATTTTTCTAATGTAGGAAAATTTTTAGCTAGTCTAATACCAGATTTTCAAAAATCGCCCATGGACTATTTAAAGTCCCCATCGTGTAACAGCTTTTGTATTTTTCCTACTACTGCCTCTGAAATTGAAACAGAAATCTCCAATCTCAAAACTGGCAAAGCTAATGGTCCTTTTAGTATTCCAATTAATATCTTAAAAATTCTAAAAACAGTAATCTCTAAGCCCTTAGAAACTTTATTTAATGCTTCTTTTTCAGCAGGTATAGTCCCAAGCAATTTCAAATTATCAAATGTAATACCTGTGTACAAAAAAGATTCACAAACTTGCCTCTCAAATTACCGCCCAATTTCTCTTCTTTCTGTTTTTAATAAACTCTTAGAGAAGCTAATGTGTAACAGATTGCTGGACTTCCTTGAAAAGAAAAAAAAGAAACAATTTGGCTTTCGAGCCAAACATTCCACTGACCATGCAATTCTTAGCATTATCGATAAAATTCAAAGAGCAATTGATGAACGTGATTTTTCATGTGGAATATTTCTAGACTTTAGTAAAGCATTCGATACCGTAAATCATACAATATTAATAAAAAAACTTGAATATTATGGTATTAGGGGTATCGCTAAAAACTGGTTTGTATCATACCTCAGTAACCGCCAGCAAACTGTAACCATAAATAATACAACCTCAAATCCAACTGATGTTTCATGTGGTGTTCCCCACGGGTCTGTCCTTGGACCACTACTATTCCTGCTCTACATTAATGACTTTCATCTGTGTTCTGACCTCTTTGATTTCCACCTATTTGCTGATGATGCTAATTTATTTTATCGACACAAAAAACTTTCTACTTTGCAAACCAATATCAATATCGAGTTAAACAACATTCATGTCTGGCTGTGTGCAAATAAGTTGTCACTTAATGTTTTGTAATTTTTCACCCACCCCAAAAGAAAATAACCTACAATGTTGAACTTTCTATAAATGATAAGCCTCTTCGACAAGACACATGCATAAAATACCTTGGAATTCACATTGACTCTAATTTAAGCTGGAAACCTCAACTTGACTACATTACTAAAAAAATAAAGAGAAGCATAGGTATTTTGTCTAAAATACGATACTATGTTGACATTTCAATTCTTATCAACCTCTATTATGCATTGATTTACCCATTTTTAATATATGGTATAATTATTTGGGGTAGCACATACCCAACTACTCTCCAACCTCTTTATATTTTGCAAAAAAAAGCCATGCGCATTATAACATTTTCAAAATTTGATGAGCCTTCAAGCCCTCTATTTAAGAAATTGAATATTATTAAGTTATCTGATCTTGCTTCAATCCATATCTCAGTATTTATGTTTAAATTCCACAATCAGCTTTTGCCTTCAGTCTTTAATTTTCTATTTACTCCTGTCAATGAAATTCATAATTATAACACACGATCTGCAGCAAAACAGTCCTATTATCTACCAAGAGCTAGAACAAACTACGGCCAATTTAATATTAGATTTCAGGGACCAAAAAATTGGAATTCAATTGAAGAACAAATAAAACAAGACGCCCGTTGGGCATTATACTCGGGCTTTCAGTTAGGGAGGAGGCAAAATTTTCTGAATTGATGACTTTGTTAAAACATTAAAAATGGCACTTGAAATTAGTTTCTAGCATCAAATGCATGTGTTACGTTTCCAAACTTTAAGACAGGAAATCGTCAATACAATGTTCTAATAATTTTTGTACAGCAGAGAAGTGTGTTATTAAACATGTAGTAGAAATAAAAAAATGGTGCCATTTGAAGAATTATTCTTAATGTCAAAAGAGCATAACGAATAAATACAACCTTAACTTGGGCCACTTTTAATTAATACATGAAGTTCTAGCATATTTTTGTGTCATACATGGTTTGTGCTAAGGGGAGCAGGATAATTGTTTCACTACTCATGCTTGTGATAATTTACATTGCAATCACATATGGGAGCTTCTAATTACAAAGTTTTACTGATAATTAAATTGAGGCTTCATGAGGGTTGTCACTGAAGGGACTGGTCAGAAATTAGCATGGCCGGGAGGAGGTTGAGATTTTTTTGAATCCCCAAAAATGGAGGGTCATAAATCATGGGAACTGAAAAAAGGGGTGATAATAGGGGAGAAAGGGTCAAAATATTTCATACTCATTGTCCAGGGAGGGTTATTTTTTTATTTCATTCTCTACCCACCCCCCCCCCCCCCCCCCCCCCCCCCCTTGCATCTCCCCTGCAAATTTTTGACTAGTCCCTAATATTTTTAGGTTGGCTTTGAGAGAAGAATAAATTACTTTAGATTCTTTTTACAAGAGTTACATACATGTACATGTATATAAATTCTTTTGAAGAAGAATTGTGATTCTTTGTCTCCAGAGAAGCCATATAATAAGAATATTATATTAGTCATGTAAAAAGAATCCTATTTTACACGGTGCCTGTGATGCGAACTTCCATGGAAAGCAGAAAGCAAATTGCAGCCATGTTTGTAACATTAACAGTAGCTACATGTGTTTGAGAAAATATACATGTGGCAACACAAGACCAGTGATAAATAGTGAACACGAATGATTAATTGAATGCAGTTTATACACATCTGAATAGCTGTAGCTAGCTATAGGGTTGATTGTGTTCTACACTAACTCCAACTATTGCTTTACACTGTATACAACACTGCAAAATGTGCTACGAATGCTCAAATGAATGATAACCACATTAAACACACATGGGTATAAAACTGTAATTATCTTTGTGTAACATTAAATCATCGGATGCGATGCTTATGTGGCTATATCTACATGTATGTAGATATATAGCCACATAAGCATTGCATCCGATGATTTAATGTTACACAAAGATAATTACAGTTTTATACCCAGATACATCCCCTTTTATATTACATACATGTATAAGTCAATACATTCAAAATTAGTTAAAAACAAGCATTTTTGATCAGGATTATTTACACTGTCCACATCATTGCAGCAATCTTTCAGCCTTTTGTGTTACCACAGGAAGCCCAGTCCTTTCTCTTATAAAAATATGTTGAACGCACTTTGATAATCTATGATTACTTCTAGTTTAACTCCTGTCATAGCTTTGTATACAGTATCGAAGCACTTTTCGATCATGCCAGAGTGCGAGTTCTGCAGACATGTATGCTTGTCTTCTATAATTTTCTTGGGATTGAAAACAAATTTTCTAGCCAGTATTTCAGAAAAAAATTGATAGAGACATTTTTTTCAAATCCGAAAGTTTTAGGCTAACTTACTCTCCCGAACAGCTTTTTAACCGAAAACTTTGTTGGGTGCCCTAATGGTTTGTGCTAGGGGAGCAGGATAATTGATTCACTACTCATGCTTGTGATAATTTACATGATTGCTATCACATGGGTGTACTAGATGGCAAACAAATCTTAATTCATATATTTAAAGGCACTTGTATGAGATCGGTAGTGTTGTTAACAAAACCTGTTTTGTAATTGCTATTTTCCACCTTCCAATTCTCAACCCCCAAAGGTGGTCTTACAGGAGCTTCTAATTACAAAGTTTTACTGATAATTAAATTGGGGTTTCATGAGGGTTGTCGCTGAAGGGACTGGTCAGAAATTAGCAGGGGGGAGGGGGTTGAGATGGAGGGTAAAATTGTTTTGAATCCCCCAAAATGGAGGGTCATAAATCATGGGGAACTGAAAAAGGGATGGTTATAGGGGAGAAACGGTCAAAATATTTCATACTCATTGTCCAGCGAGGGTTATATATTTTTTTGATTTTTTGATTTCATTCTCGACCCCCCCCCCCCCCCTCCCCCCCCCTGCATCTCCCCTGCTAATTTTTGACTAGTCCCTAATGTTTAATAACATATTGTGTGCGTTGATTTCATGCATGTACACCACTTGGAAAATAACTATTTAAAGAGGGTAACACTATTAAACACAGAGAAATGTGTGGCCCTCCTACCAACAACAACAACAACAACAACAAATTTTATTTCGTACTGGAATTAATAATAGTTACAGGTTTACTGGAAAAATGAAAAGCTCAATAATTGGTACTGGTAGGCTCAGAATAACTAGAAAGCTAAACTAAGCTGAGCCACCGGAACAAAGTTCAGATTGCAATTTGATATGGCGGTCAGAACGAAAACAATGTACATAATTTGTTAATATGTAATGAATACAAGAAACGGACACACGTAAACATAACAGGGACAACGAATAAAAGACAATCTGCTGAAAATACATATTTTAAATTGAAATTGAAAAGGCAAATTGAAAAGATATTTGATCAATATTTACTTATAAGATCTTTTTTCAAACAATTTTGAATTTGTATTTAGTCAAGAATTTAAGGTTTTTGTCTAATGAATTCCATATTTTTGGACCTTGAAAACGAATATTAAATAGACCATAATTAGTTCGAATAGCAGGAAGATAATAAGAAGAAGTGGATGCTAGGCGAGTGTTATAATGATGGATTTCAGATAGAGGTTTAAAGAAATCTCTAAAAACAGTTGGGAGGGTATTTGTGTGATATTGATACATAAATAAAGCAGTGTGAGAGAGGACTAAGTCGTTCAGTTTTAAAATTCGCAATTTTTTGAACAAAGGGGTAGAATGTGCATCGTATTTAGAAAATGTAATAATACGAAGGGCCTTTTTCTGAAGAATAAATAAAGGACGAGTTGAAGTCTGATATGTATTCCCCCAGACAAGTAAACCATAGGTGAGGTAAGGATATATAAGGGAATAATACAAATTAGTAAGTATGTATACATTTAGATAATAACGTAATTTAGAAAGAACGCCAATGCTTCTGTTTACCTTTTTACATATTTCATTTACATAGGGTTTCCAGCTTAGATTACTATCAATGAGTACTCCTAGATATTTCACTGACTTAACCTGTTTAATGGGTTTATTATTTAAGGTCAGGTTAACTGGGCAAGAATTTTTTTTCTGGTGAGGATGAAATAAAACAAAATTTGTTTTAGTGATGTTTAAGGAGAGCTTGTTTGAGCACAGCCATGTGTTTACAAGTTTTAACTGTTTGTTAATTGTCTGTTCAAGATTATGTAAACTTTTATCTGCATAGAATAAGTTGGTATCATCCGCAAAAATATGGAAGTCAAGAATTTTGGAGCTATTGCAGATATCATTTATATATAAAAGAAATAAGATAGGTCCAAGAACCGATCCTTGAGGAACACCACAGGGAATAAGCTTTTCTTCAGACATTGTGATTCCAACTGAGGTAAATTGCTTCCTATTACTTAAATATGATTTAAACCAATTTAGTGCAACCCCTCTAATTCCATAGTGATGAAGTTTAGAGATCAGAATTTCGTGATTAACTGTATCGAATGCTTTACTGAAGTCAAGGAAAAGCCCACAGGAAGTAAGACCTTTATCAATTGCACTTTGAATTCTGTCAATGATAGAAACAATTGCATGGGTTGTAGAATGACCAGAGCGAAAGCCAAATTGCTTAAAGTAAAGTATATGGCATTTTTCAAGATAGGTAGTTAGCCGCTTACACATAAGCTTTTCAAGCAATTGATTAAAAATTGACAAAAGCGAGATCGGTCGATAGTTATTTAATAGATAGGCAGAACCCTTTTTAAATACAGGAACTACCCTAGCAATTTTAAAGTTGTCTGGAACAACTCCGTTTGAAAACGAAAAATTAAATAAGATTTCCAAGGGTTTTGAGATTAAATTACTTAGAGATTTGAGAAGATTTACTGGAATACTAAAAGGTCCAGCAGCCTTATTAGAGTTTAAGTTTCCGATTTCCTCTTCAATCTCAGATTGAGTAACTGGAAAGACAAAGAAACTATTCACTTGAGGATGGATTAAATAAGAAGTAAATGAAGTGTCAGTAGAAGGTATATTGCTTGCAAGACTGTTTCCTATATTAGCAAAATAGTCATTAAATGCAGTTGCTATAGCTCTGGGATCAGTAATTGTTTGTTCATTTATTGTAATTTTAGTAGGGTAGTTTGATTTTTTAAATTTGAGGGAAATAATTTGTTTAATACCTTTCCAGGTATTTTTAATATTATTGTTATTTATTTGAAAGTAGTGGCAGTAGTAGGTTCTTTTGCTTATAGCTATTAAATGTTTTAGTTTATTGCGATAAAATTTATAGTTGGAGTGGTAATAATTATTTTTTGTTCTCAGAAAGTTTTTGAAAAGTTTTTTTTATTTATTTATAGAAGTTCTTATTCCTTTTGTAATCCATGGTTTATAGTGAAATTTCATTTGTTTATTTGTTAATATTTTAATGGGTACATGTTTATTTACTAGGTTATTTAGTTTGTTATAGAATGATTGAAAAATAGAATTAACATCACTTGTATTAGAGAAGCATGAATCCCAATCTATAGACTGCATATCACTTAGTAAGGCTGACTCATCAAGTGTAGAATAATCTCGTTTATATATCTTATGTTTTTTCGTTGGAAAGGCAAACTTGTCTATAATTAAGAAGTTAGGGAGATGATCTGTTAAATCATAAATGCGAGCCTTTCCTCAGATCGGTAGCACTGAACCTCTCGAGACCTGTATTCTGATTGCACCCATAATACTATACTCCTATGGTTTTTGTACTGCACTTTCTAAAGGTTAGGGTGTTTTCTATTGTTGGGTAGACCAATACTATCGCTCGTTTCGAGAAGTTCCACCCGACCTCTTTCCTGCCACCGAGAGAAACCTCTGCCCACGAAACGATTACATGCGCCACGGTATCTCGATTTCCATTGTCCGAGAAAAACGAGACGGTACACGTTGTAGATTTCAGATTGTCCATTTCCTATTGTTAACAGCAAGAAGAGAAAATAAAATAAATTTCCTTCTTCGGGGATATAAATCAAAACTTTCTTTTGGATAAATTAAGGTAGATTTATTGAACGGTAATTTCAAGGTCTTCTGTGCAGTTTAGCAAAATAATAAGACGACAAAGCCGGAGTTTCAAGCCCGTTCGATCGTATCAATCGTCGGCAAACATAAAACTGCGTGACGACAAAAATATAAACGGCTTCGATCCACTCGTTTTTTCTATCACCGAGATGCCGACGCTGGCCTAGAACAACAGGAATCGGGTCATTTACTGCTGATGCCATTACTTTTAACAGAAACGAATATTAAATAACAACAATGTAAACTGGTAAGTTTTGTTGTTTTACTTACATTTCGGTACAAATATTTCACAACGTCAGGCCACATGCGATCAGGAGCGCCACCTATAATCCCTAATCCTTTCGTAAAATGTGAGACATTTCCATCCAAAGTTCTTCTAGAAAAACTCAACATCTTGCCACTGAAATCCATCGAAGAAACACTCTTGACTCTTGTGTGTTCGTCGGCTCCGACAAGGGCACCAATTGCAATATCCTGAGCCTGTTGGAAGGCTTTCCCACGAATGAAGTTAAATAAAACATTAAGCCGTTTATATTTGAGAGAAGTGAGAGCGGACGACCTCGTACCATCTGAAAATCAGGCTACCGAATCCCTGGTTTCCGCGATCTTGTTTTAACTGTGTTAAATTAAGTATCCCGAGCGATATCGAATCTGATTGGTTCATCCTGTCACGTGTTGAGTCAACGCGTGCAGTGTGATTGGTTGACCGCGCGAAAGCTCGACACAGAAAATAATAAAAATAAAAATAATAAACACTTGCGAAACTTGACTCGGGCCCAGCCTACGCTGGCCCGAGTAATTATTAACCTCACTGAGACAATTTAAAACAAGATTAAAAAACATTTTTTTATGTAAATACTGACCCTGCCTATTTCTCAAGATAATATGACTGTTTTCTCTTTTCTCCTTTCTCTTTTCCTTTTATATAAAATCAATTAAACTAAGTAAATACATTACTTCAATTGTGCGTTAAAATAGAATATTAGGGTTTTTATTTGTGCCTAAGTTTGTGTGTTTTGTGCCTGTGTGTGAATTGTACCCGACCTAATAATGTAATTTTCTTACTTGAAATCTGGCTTCCAGGCATTTTTAGCTTTGAAGTTATTTCTGGAAGCCAGTACCCTATATTATTTTCAACTTCCTTATGTTTATATTTCTCTATTGTAATTTTAAAGGGTACAATAAAGATGTTGTTGTTGTTGCCTTACAGAAAGCGCAAGAAAGAACCGATAAGTTAATGGATCGGGAAAGCTGTGTTGCGACAAAGACCCTGTCCACTAAGCCTGCAAAAGAGACAGAGCCATGGAATGGGGTTGACTTGAGAAATCTTTTTGGAGAACAGGACCAAAGGAGGAAAGGTGAGACGGACGATGCTAAGCCCAGGGCAAAAGGACGCGAGCCCGAAGAACAGATGGAGACTGGGGTTAAGGTAAATATCCTAGACAGAAACTTAAAACAAGTAGTCGAGGATCAGAGATCAGATGTAACCTTAAATAAGGCCCGACAACTTGCTTTGAGGGAGGGACCAGATGGTAAGGATGGATACTGGTTTCGTGGGGAGTTGATGATGCACCGGAAAATCTCCAAACTCGAACATGATGGAGTTAAGTATACAGACCGCATAGTAGTTCCGGAATCCTACAGAAATGAAATCCTGCGGGTAGGTCACACGATTCCAATAGCTGGACATATGGGTCGCGAAAAAACATACGCCAGGATAAGTACAGGTTTTTACTGGCCAAATCTGAGTCTTGATGTGAAAACATTTTGCGCAACATGTCCGGAATGTCAGATGATCGCCAGAAAAATGGTAAGTTTTAGGGCACCACTAAAGCCTGTACCGATCGTTACGGAACCGTTCCGTAAAGTTGCGATCGACATAGTTGGTGAACTTCCGAGGACAAAAACAGGTTTCAGGTATATACTTACAGTTATTGATTATGCCACAAGGTATCCGGATGCATTTCCGTTGAAGACAACCCACTCTACAGCGATTGCTGATGCCTTGATTACATATTTTTCTCGGGTAGGTATACCAGAGGAGATTGTATCTGACCAGGGAGCCAACCTGATTAGTAAGTTAATGACTCAACTATTTGAGTAGTTAGACGTTTCCAGAATAAAGACTTCAGTCTACCACCCAGAAGCCAACGGTCTCGTGGAACGTTTTAAAAGAACACTAAAACACATGCTACGTAAGTTCGCAGGGAATGATACCGAGTACTGGGATAAGTACCTCCCTTATCTGTTGTTCGCTTACAGAGAAGTTCCCTGTCAATCCACTGGCTATTCTCCCTTTGAATTGCTGTATGGGCGGACTATCAGAGGGCCTTTAGCCATCATCAAGGAAACTTGGATGGAGGAAAAGTCGAATGAAACCAACCTTGTTAGTCATGTTTTGGAGATGCGCCGACGTATGGCTACCATGCAAGAAGCTGTTTTGGAAAACTTGCAGACCAGCCAAAGTAAACAGAAACGGTTGTATGACCTCAAGAGCTCAAATAGAAAATTCGAAGTTGGTGATAAAGTGCTTGTACTACTCCCAACACCAGGTAGCAAGCTTCAAAGCAAATGGAATGGCCCATTCACGGTAACCCAGGTGAAGGACAATGGTAGGCGTTATGAACTCGATACAGGTAAGACTGTAAAGCAATGGCGTACGTTTAACATAAACCTCCTTACTAAATGGGAAAGCAGACCAGAGGACAAAGCCTTTGTTATGGAGGAGTCGTGTGAAATGCCCTTAGAACATGAGAACAACCTACCACAACTCGATAGCAAAGAAACATGGCGGGATGTTATTGTGTCCAGTGATTTGAACGGGCAGCAAAGAACGGAAGTCTTCAATCTGTTAGAGCTGTATTCTGATGTATTTTCAGGTAACCCCAACGGCGGCCATTCATCGGATTGATACAGGAGATGCCGAACCAATTCGTTCTGTCCCGTACAAAGTTCCCCAACGCCTTGAAATAGCCGTTCAAGATGAACTAAACAAAATGCTTGATATGGGAATTGTTCGTCCGTCAGAAAGTCCATGGTCGTCACCAGTCGTGATTGTTCCGAAGCCAGATGGGAGTATTCGTTTCTGTGTCGATTATCGCAAGCTCAATCGTGTCACAAAGATGGATGCTTATCCGATTCCAAGGATGGATCGAATGATTGAGAGGGTAGGTGCAGCCAAGTATATTACAACACTAGATACGACAAAGGGGTACTGGCAAATCCCGTTAGAAGAATCCACCATTGAGAAGTCTGCTTTTATTACGTCTAACGGATTATACGAATTTTTGATTATGCCATTTGGTATGAAGACTGCGCCAGCTACGTTCCAGAGAATGATGAAGGAGAAAATTCTGAAGGGATTAGAGGATTTTACAGATGCCTATATTGATGACGTTGAGATCGACACATCAACCACACTTTCGCAGCACTATAGTGAGGTACAATGTGTGTTACAACGCCTTCGTGCCTTCCATTTAAATGCCAGACCATCTAAGTGTAAAATAGCAATGTCAACAGTGGACTTCGTGGGTCATCGCGTGGGGAATGGAGCTATTCAGCCGAGAGACGCACTAGTCAAAGCTGTGGAGAACTTCCCGAGACCCGAAAATAAGAAGCAGGTGAGGTCGTTTCTGGGATTAGTCGGGTACTACAGAAAGTTTATCCCAGGTTTCTCTGAGAGAGCCTCTTCCCTGACTGATCTCACGAGGGGTAAGAACCCCACGAAAGTCAAGTGGACAGAACAGTGTGAACGTGCATTTGCAGATCTTAAGAAAGCGCTGAAAGTTGCTCCTGTGCTAAGACCCCCACAATGGGACCAGACGTTCATTGTACAAGTTGACGCTTCAGACAGAGGGTTAGGAGCGATACTAAGACAAGTAGATCAGGACGGGGATGAACACCCAGTGGTTTTCGCTAGTCGCAAGCTACAGCCGAGAGAGGAGAAACTTTCTACAACTGAAAAAGAGTGTCTCGGGCTTGTGTGGGCAGTTGAGCTTTTTCGCTATTATTTGTTTGGCAGACCATTCACACTGCAAACGGACCACAACCCACTTGTCTGGTTATCCAAAGTAAGAGATAAAAATAGGAAGTTGCTTAGATGGAGTCTAACGCTGCAGGAGTATGACATAGTTATTCAACACAAGAGTGGTAAGCAACACGTGAATGTAGACGCACTAAGTAGAGTTTAGGAATCACACCTGTCGACGCTAGTCCTAGTAATGTGCGATTTGATCCTTTTAGTTCAGTAATTGGCTTTACGCGTATTAGTATTATCGCGTATTCCTGTGCTCCTCGCCTCCAATTCTGTCTGGTATTTTAGATATGATTCATTAAAATATATTGATAATCAGTATCTTTGGGAGGGAGGTGTGACAGAATTACATAACCCGCACAATCCATAGTTGCACGTATTTGTATCGTATAGTAATTATATATATAGCCGTTCTATTGTTACAGCATTTTTTGCACTTCTGTTACATAATGTTTATTCAGTCTTAGCCTTAGAAATATTAGTATTCAAAATTCAGCCCCGTATAAATACGCCCAAAAAACACAAACAAAAACGCAGCAGAATATACGTTTGAAGAAAGCTTCAGGACTGAGGAAGAGTTAAAAACCTTTACTGAAT
Source organism: Actinernus sp. WN-2022 (assembly GCA_030867875.1). Classification (NCBI taxonomy): domain Eukaryota; kingdom Metazoa; phylum Cnidaria; class Anthozoa; order Actiniaria; family Actinernidae; genus Actinernus; species Actinernus sp. WN-2022. Next base: position 51,333,923 of record JAOWCC010000577.1, on the reverse strand, counting down.
CCAATCACCGCTGAACTCACCAGTGGGCCCTAGAGCGTAACCCGACATAGCAAACCGTTATCGAGCTCAAGGACAAGGACAAGGAGGAAAAGTAGTAGTATGTAAAGTGGCGGTTCTGGCCCACCTTGAAATGTCATGCAGGCAGGGGGGGTTCGCTTCACTTCGTTCCACTCACCCCCCCTGCCTGCATGACATTTCAAGGTTTTCCAGAACCCGCCACTTTACATACTACTTTATGCACAGTGTTGCCCAAAATTGTCACTAGGCATCCTTGCACCTAAAAATCCAAACTTGAGTATCTGTTAAAGGAATGATTATTATACTGTATATCACCACCAAATGGTATTAGTATATATTCTTTATTCCACGATATTAGCTTACGTTGTCATCTTAGTACGCATTAACACCATACAGATCGAACATGTCGAAGAAGGACTCGAACGTAGACGCCGCAATAACTTGTGATTGGTTGATGAGAGGGAAGGACTCGAAATGTCCAAAGCAGATTTCGAAGACATCGAAGTACTGTGCCCAGCACAACTTCCAGATCTCAAAAGGATGCGCCCTATTCATGCCATGCTCGAAGTGCGGTAAAGGATGTCGTACTAGTTACGAGCTTTGCTCAAGATGCGACCGCCTCACTATCAAGAAGAAGTGTCCCGGTGTCTATGTAAAACGCGCTAAGAAGTCCAGCAAGACGCTAGAGGAGCCAAGAAAGGAGGAACTTGCAGAGCCAAACGTGGTGGAACCGGAGGAGCCTGCTGAGGTAGCACTGCCCGCGGAACCAAGAGTACTGGAACCAGAGGAAGGTCTCGGAGAGTCTCTCAGCCATGCTCTCGACGAGGTGTTGGCTGCCTTGAGGAACGCTTAGGAATAGCCACGAAAAAAAAAAAAAAGAATGAAGAAAGTCGTTGCGTGACCCTCTTCATTCTTTTTTTCTTTTTTTTTTCTATTGAACGTATAAACATCTATAGTTGTATCATGGACGAGCTAGTCAGATTGTTTGTTCCTGGATTTTGTAGAAGCCTGAATATCAAACCACAAGTGGGACATATTAACACCAGTGAAACGTGTTCTGATTGTCTCTGCCCCTTGGAAATACAAGGAACGGAATTCGTGTGTCCCACCTGTGGTCTTGTTTCCGAGGTCGAACCATGTGAAGAAACGAAGATCGATGTTGCTACTACTCGACTGCGTATAGTAGGTCCGGACGGATTTCAGTATCAAAGTGATCTAGACCGCGCAAAACCAAAGCAAAGCGATAACACGGAACTGCAACGACGAACGCTCCTACAAGAACTACGAGCATACAACACTATTTACAAACAAAGTTATGACCTATCGTTCCCTATGAACACGTTAGGAATCGTAGCCGACGCATTTATCCAAGTAATGAAAGTTCATCCCAAGCGTAGCGATGCTAAGAGATATATTTTAGCTGCTCTACTCTACCATGCGTGCATACAATGTGGGTTCATACGAACTAAAGGTGAGGTTGCTCGCTTCATGCAACTAAGCAATAAAGGCATTCATAGTGGAGAGGTCTTTATACGTTCTCTGTGTGACGACGATAAGATTGATATGGACTTGAATGCCGAGCGCATAGTTCCTCACATTGCAACGACTTTCCTTAAACTCGATCCTCAAGGAGTACCTATAGACGTTCAACAAATAGTCCACGAGGTTGTTACTACGGCAATGGAAAACAATATAGGCCCCAAATCAATACTTAAGACGAAAGTTGTTGGAGCAAGTTATGAGGTGCTACGTCGCTTAGGATCGTCTATGTCTCTTAAGGATGTCGTTAAACGATGTGACATATTTGTAAATGCGGTCAAGCGTTTTGTCAAGGAGTTGTCTTCTTACCATTCCCACTTCGAACCAATCTACACTAGGCATGGGCTAACTAGCAGTAGGACTTGGCAAAGTGAAAATGAGAGCCATGTTCGTTTCTTTCATAGGAAACGTTGATTCTTACCCTACTAAGCTGCCGAGTTTTTCTCGCATTTCCTTTTGCACTTCTTGCTTGAGTTCGGCTCGAACCCGATCCGGACTTTTTCACCTATGGAAGTCTCACGACGAATTTCAGATCTCATGATCTCATACTTATTCGCTTCGTTCAGGATGAGACTGTATTCGGAGTCGGATATGTTTTCATCGCGTAAGGCCTTCGATACTAGATCTCGAATCGTATTGATTTTCGCCTTTGCCAACATAGTTGTCCTTTCATGCTTAGAAACCTTCATTCCTAACTTCTTAGCTCCAAGGGTCGTAGATGCTGAAATTAATCCACATAGCCCACCAATAACTCCAAGTGGTAGACCAATCACTATTCCAACCCCAGTCAACGCTGCGCCCAATCCAGATCCAGATAAGATCACAGATAGACCTCCAGTTGCCACTGCGATTCCATGAACTATTCCTTGAGAACGTGCATATTTCTTGCGCACACCTTCGTAGTGCCTTTCTTGAACTTCTATGTCCGAAAGCGTGTCTCGGATCGTTTGCAGTCTAAAGTTCTTTCCAGTGTCACTAGCAATCTGTGGATAGATACTTGGTGCTGATGGAAACGGTTGAATCGAATCGCCTTCCATTGTACGTTATACGTATAACTTACTCAAGCTTCAACACGTATCGTATCGGTCGACCACGGAAGTCTACCACATTGCCTTTCTCATCACGAATTGTCAGACGAAGACTGCTTAGCGTTGTACCTAGAGCTCGGACAGGTAGTGGGAGCGTCACAGAATACGTTGTCTTTGCAAACTTCTCACCTCGGATCTCAATGCTAGCTAGGACTTGCGAGCGCTTTCCCTCGAGAAGTGAGAAATCGGAATTCACCACATCGCAGTGGACGTACGCTGTGTGGATATCTTGTAGTGTCATCTCATGACTACCAACTGGAATTGTCACATCATCTGTACCACTCTTATTGATATTTAACAGTGTGCAGATATTTCTGCTAAGGAGAATCGGGCTCTTTACGATTAGGGTCCAAACCTTTGTCGGTAGAACTTCTACGAATTGCACGATTCCAGAAGTAATTGCGGGCTTGAAGTAGATCTGTATGCTTGCTACGTCATGGTGCCCCGCGGCAACGTTATATGGTAGTGTTATGCTTTGGGGAGTAGACCACGAGAACGTAGCCTCCGTTTCTAGGTTCCACCAACTGTTCTCAATGGTGGTTTCGAGTAGCGAAATGTTGTTGATAAGAATGGGATCATCGAAGTAGACCGTATGGTCAGATGATGTGGTGGTGACATTAAGGATCGTCATTATATGTTGAAGGTATGACTATATATACGTATAGCTTCAACATGAGGAGACATGTAGGTATTTTCAGCTACCATCAGAGCACTAGAGAGAGCGAGAGAGACGATGAGAGACCAACACCGAATAGTAATTTACGGTCAAAGGCTGAGATTCAAGCTAGGAGAGAAGCTGAGGAAAACGATAAGGTCGCAACCTTGAATGCCAATCTGTGGGTGAAGTTCAAGAAAAGATATCCACATGCAGATCTTCACAAGTTCTATGCCTCTACGGAAGTGAATGGTCCAGGCAAATATTCAACGAGTATTTGGTTTCGAGATGGAGATTCTAGCTATGTCGTTTACGGCGATGATGTCTCAAAGTTATCTGCAGTCACTCAAAGACGCATCGATAATGCGTTGTGGGATGTGCATAGAGGTTTCCCATCTACGTTGACACTAGATAAGAGTGCTAAATATCCTATTACAGCAGTTCCTTCTACTGAACTGGCACAAGATATTGATCTCACTAATCTATGGATATATGCCACCCCAACGAAGAAGTTCAAAGCTGGCGTTCCAAATATATTCAAGGAGACCGTTGTAAAGCATACGACAGCAAATGAGTTCTACCATTGGTTACATGGTCCGGATTTCAAATATTGGCCTCAACAATTGAATTTCGCAACGTGGTGTGCAACTTCCGGATGTGGAGTATCGTTGTTTGACCCCACTTTCAAAACGTATCCACCAGTCGTTCAGGGGTTCCTACGATTCCACGTTTATTTCACGATACGAAGAATTCTACATGAACTTGGTGGTGCTCATGGAGTTCATTTACCTGGTGACTCCAATTTCAAGCAAATGGATAACCTCTATAACAAATCAGCTCTTGAGAGATTGTGCATCGAATTCGGCATATCTCGAAAACCAGACTTCCGATGCAAGTTAGGTCGGAATAATGGATTAGGAGATGTATTCATGTTATACCCGGGACCAACTGGCTACGTAAACGGATATGTAACTGCCCATGGTCGAAGTTACGACAAAGCAACCACATGGCCCGAGGACTCTACTTTGTTTAAAGATGAAGGAGGTAAGGAGGACAAGGGAACTCTGATAGCTTTTATTAGGAACGATGAACACGAAGGGAAACAATACAATTGGTTTACGCCACCAATCGGTAGAGGTTTGACAGATGTTGGATTGGGTAGGTTGGATAGATCTGTCGAGGCTTTTGGATATTGCATGCTTGGTGCTCAAGTCGACTTGAACGAATCCATCATAGATAGTTTCAACGTCAAAGAAAAGTTTAAGAGCTTAGTCGAAGACGCTATTCTCGTAAACGACTTAAAGAAAAGTTACGATAACTATCTTCTTGCTATAAGTAATACGCATAAGAGGCTCGATCTAGCAATAGCTACAAGCGTGCGATTATTGCCAAGCAATCTAGTGTACTATCTTGGTAAGAAAGATGGCTATAGGAATCCAATCCCGAAAGCTACGAAAGATATGGTGCTAGGCACTAACGACATCAATGCAGAAGTCAAAGGACGCCCACCTCTTCCTATGGAAGGACCATCAGATTAGAAATTGGTGTCACCTCCTACTATGGAAGGCCCATCAGATAAGAAATCGATGCCGCCTCTCGAGACGCACAAGAAACAAGATCCTGTACAAAAGGCTGCCCCACAACATGAGATTAATCTCGCAGTGACATCCATTGCCGCAGCTGGAATTGCATGGATGTTTCGTTAACGTCGTTTGTATTGCTCCACTACGAAGACCACTGCTGCTACGATTAACAACCAAATGTTGTTTGCTAAGACTCCAACAACGTCAGCAGCCATACTGAATATGAAACTCGCAATTGGCCCAATCATCTTAGGTAGAATCTCCTCTAACTTTTTGCCTACTGCTTTTAAGGTTTTAGCGGCTGCTTTGGCAGCATCTCCAAATCCCGGTACTATCGCGGAAACTGCCTTCGTCAGATTGGAAACTATTACGCCGATCACAGTACTTACCGCAGCTACCACGCTAATTATACTGACCCCATACTTCTTAAAGATGATTCTTATACGATCCCTAAGTGGCATCCGTTCTACTATAGCTTCTTCTATTCGTTCTAGGACTGCTTGCTCCTCCCGATCGGCCTCCATTTCATTAGTAGCGTTTTCTTTCTGAGTTTCGGTAGACGTAGGGTCTTTGAGTATTTCTTCATTTTGTTCGATCCTCTCACTCAATTGGTTTCGAGCTACTATGACTTCTTCTACCATTTCTTCCCTCGAAGGTCCTAAGACTCTTTTGAGACCTTTTCCCATCTTCTTATATAACCCACCTTTCGTGGTGGTCATAGGAATCGCTTTTTCTTTACTTCCATACTCGTGGATAGCGACTCTACCATCAGACAGGGTTGCAATCTCAAGCGTGCCTCGAATTCCCACATCGTGGTATTTTTCCCAGACAGTCTCGAACATATCCTGTCTCGCATTTTCCGATAAACCCTGTTTGAAGACTACGCCTCGATCGGTATACTTTGGGACTTTCTCTTCCTCCAGCTTCTCCAGGATTCTTTCATTTCTAGAAACGTTCGAGTCTTTCGAGTCGATGAGTTCGTCGAAGTAATCGTCATCTTCTATAGAAAACGAGGTTTCCTGATCCTTTGGTCTAGCACCTTCTTTGCCATAGTCGCGTCTGGTTTTCATTGGGACCATTTCTCCTGGCTCTTCTGAAAACGTCGCTTTCCACTCCCCATCCACATCGATAGTATCATCGTCATCGTAGTCTCCACCTCCTTCAGCTTCACCAGGTCTTTCCTCTGTGGTATCAACGTCCATGTTAGACATAACTATATATATAGTTATATTCAACATGATCTCATCAAAGTTGGATCCCACACAAGCACGAAGAGAGCCTCGTGCACTCAAGGCTCCGCGAGACTTGTATAGGAAAACTTTCACTCGATCATCTGCCAATCCAGGTGAGACTCTATATGTAGAAGTCCCAAAGCTAGAAGAAGGTGTAGTACTAGTACCTGGTAGCTTAGCTCTATTGGGCGACATCGTACTATCTGGTGGACATGCGAATAACAGAGTCGTTTCGAACGTTGGACGCTGCTTGGTCATGCGTAGAATCTGTAGGATGGGAGCTGAAACAGTAGAAGACCTTGTCAGGCCAGACCTCCTACAAACGTACTCCGATGTATACCTATCTACGCAGGAGAGAGAGTCTAGAGTACAACAAGGCATTCAATCAGAGAACGTAAACAAGCTACGATCGAAAGCTGGTGACGCAAGTACTTCGTCTGCTGCAGACAACGCGCTCCTAGCTGCATGTGGTTCCAAGTATAGGATTCCCTTAGATGTTGACATTCTGACACAACATGGAGTTCTATATCCATATGCCTTAGAAAATACAATTACATTCGAGTTGACTCTAGCTCCTGCCAACGAGGTCGTAATTGGATCGGATACGACGAAGATAGGTACGTACCAACTTACCAACATCCAACTAGAATACGAAGCAATCAGGGAAGGAACGCTGGCTAGTAGTGCACTTCATAAATACGAAATAGGTGCTGCATTCCTATACAACTACGCTGTTCACTTCAAGACAGTAGATATCGCTAAAACATCCGATACTTTGATATCTCAAAACGTCAATGTTCCACGACGATCCTTTGCTGGACTACTTCTACTATTCATAGATCCACCTACCATTGGCACGCGAGATAGCGAAGCATTCTCGAATCCAGATATTTTGAAGGTAGAAGTAGATGTCAACGGGATTCCCAACAGACTCTTTCCAAGCGGCATGCTTCCCCTAGATTTCTGGGAGGCTGCAAGAGGCTGGTTTGGTACACCCAATACTTCCATGACTCCAAAGAAGTTCTTTGAAAATAGATTCGCTATCCTAATCGATTGTCGCACAGCAAAAGATTCCACCGTTCATGGTGATGGATTGGCACAAACCGGCAGTGGAAAGGACATCGACATTCGCATACATAGAACTGCGAAGGGAAGTGGAAATGTGAAAATGCACATCTACGTCCTTGCGGATGCTCAGATCACGATATTGAACAGATCTCTGCAGAGTATATTATACTGATGGATTCTCTCGTAGAGCACGTGCCGTTCAACGCACTCATAGTCGGTCCGACGAATTGTGGGAAGACTGCGTTTCTCATAGAACAACTTCGTGGATCATTTCGTGGTAAGTTCGATTACATAGTTCTGATTTGTCCTACGTATGCCCACAACAAAACTTATCGTGGATTTGCAAATCGAGATCCTCGTTTCTTCGTCATGTCACCACCGCAGGATGCCATCGATGCTACTTTGAGTATTTGCGCAACATTTTGGTCAGGCACCAATACTCTATTGATTCTCGATGTTTGCGCCGCATCGAAGGACGTCAAGAAACGAACTGAAAAGCTAGTGGACTTAGCCTTTTCTGCACGACACATAGGGCTTTCCATTTGGGTGCTGTCCCAACAACTAACGAGCATATGTAAACCCTTCCGCGAGAACGTAGCTATCGTAGTAGCATTTCATACAGCATCGGCCGTAGATGGCAAAAGGATATTTGAGGATTATGGAGGCTCGCAAGAATGTAAAGAGTTACGAACGATACTTGGATCTCATAAGTTCGCTCGCATGTGCTTCTGTCTACGCCATCCTTTCGAGGTAGTGTTAGAGCTCCCAGCACCTACAACATATTATCATGGATAAAGAAATACTCGAGATATTCGGTGAGGACGTAACAGGCCCACCACCAACCGACCTAGACGTTACGTCAGACAATCGCGAATCACTTTCGATCTTAGCCGCAACAGGCGTAACGAAAGAATACTTAGGTAAGAACTTTTCCCTAGGAGACATCTATAGACTTCCTGAGAAAGAAGTAGACAAGTTGTATAGGAGGTATCAAGCCGTCCTAGCTCAGCAAGTAACGAAAGGCTTAGTCGACGGCGTGACGCGTCTAGCTACCCGCCTAGTTGCCTACCTAGTACCAATAGATTCTCAAGAAGCCCTGATCAAGGACCTACAAGAAGACCCTCTAGTCCGCAACGAAATCAGTGCTGCGACTGGCCTACTATCGCTCAAAGCAGGTCGCCTTGTAGCTCTAGCTAGCGTCCTATTCCACATATCCGGTCACGTAGTCATTCCTGGAACAACTGTTGAACCTCCACATATACCTACTATATCGAATCAAGATGGAAGGACAGATAACTGCGAATCCTCCGACGACTGTACCAACTAAGGTAGAAGATCCAAAGCGCGCTACGGCTGGAAAAGAACTACGCAAAGAGAAAGGTTGGTTCGAAAGCGCACCTACTAATGCTGTCTTCGCAGTCATCGACGCAGGCGACATACTGGTCGACATGAGCACTTTCTTAGTTGGCACAGGCGTCTTATTGTTTTATACAGGAGCTTTATTGATTGGTATAGGCGACATACTGATCGAAGCGTTCATTCCTGGTACAACTGTTGAACCTTCACATATACCTACTATATCGAATCAAGATGGAAGGACAGACGGATCAGATAACTGCGAATCCTCCGACGACTGCACCAACTAAGGTAAAAAACCCAAAGCGCGTTGCAGCCGGAAAGGCACTAGCATTAAGCAACAAGCTCGCTAGAGAAGCTCAGAAGAGAGAGTTGACGCGCGAAAGCGAATCATGCAAAGAAGTCGACGTAGAGAAAGGTCGGTTCGAAAACCTGACTATCCTCACAGTCATCGGTACTGGCGCTACATTGTTTGGCACGTACTTTGCGTACAAGAAGTATGTAGATGGTAACACGCGAGCTGCCGCCGTTAGCACGACACAACCTGCAGCTCCGGCAAAGCCAACGATACTAGACATGGAGTAACACTTAAAGACTCGAGACCATACTTATATATGTCGAGATGGATAAGGAATTGATGAAGACGGCAACCGATGCATCTATAATTGTTGGACTCGCTTCTGGTATTGGGTGGATCGTAAAAAAGACTACCAAGGAATCTATGCTTAGCGATCCTTCTTCTTCCCTAGTGAATTACGCAAAGTGGACTGCCGTGATACTTGGTAGCTTATACACAAAGCAGTATCTTGAGAAAGAAAAGATCATACCATAATGGCAGTAGCAGCAATTGGTATGACAATTTTCGGTGCTGTTTTGAATGCGACGGCATTTACTGGTGGTGGCATACTAGCTAGAATGATTGGAAAGGGCGATACAGATGCAGAACGAAAGAGACACAATAGGGCCCTCGAAAAACTAGAACGCGAAATGAAAGAGTATAGAATCAAACGTCAAAGATTATACGACTATGCACAAAAGCAGGAAGATCTTGAACGCGATGCATACAACGCTCAAGTAGATACCAACAAAGCCTTCGTGCAATCCGATAAGTTACGTAAGGCGCTTAAACGGCTCGAAGAAATGAAAGAACCCCGCTTATCTGACCACTACCGACCCTCAAACAATCAGAAGACTGGTGAGTTGCTCTACGTCGGTGGTGGAATGCTAGGCGTTGGATACGCTACTAGCAAATGGCTATAGAAACGTACTAGGTACTACTACTAAGCTACTACTAAGTTACTACTAAGCTTCTACTAAGCTACTACTAAGCTACTACTAGCTACTACTAGCTACTACTAAGTTACTACTAGCTACTACTAAGCTACTACTAAGCTACTACTAGCTACTACTAAGCTACTACTAAGCTACTACTAAGCTACTACTAAGCTACTACTAAGCTACTACTAAGCTACTACTAAGCTACTAAGCTACTACTAAGCTACTACTAAGCTACTACTAAGCTACTACTAAGCTACTACTAAGCTACTACTAAGCTACTACTAAGCTACTACTAAGCTACTACTAAGCTACTACTAAGCTACTACTAAGCTACTACTAAGTTACTACTTAAGTCACTACTAAAAAAAAAAAAAAAAGAAAAAAAGAAAGGAATGAGGCCTGGTTCTTATTCTTTTCCTTTTTTTTTTTTTTTCATCTGTTGAAGGTTAGAATGTATAGATGTATGATGGATTCTAAACTTGCGAATATCTTCTATGGTCCTATGGGCTATTGGAAAGGTCACGCTGCAATTGGCAAGCTATCGGTAGCAGCGAAAGCATCAGAAGACGTAGCTAGGAGTTGGTTGGAAAAGCAATCTATGTGGCAAATATATCTACCACCACCAAAACACATTCCACGACCGCATTGGACTGTATCGAAACCAAATGAAGTCCACCAAGCTGATTTGATATTTCTACCACACGATCGTCCTGGACGTGGAAGGAAACTATATAAGTACGCTCTAGTAGTAATCGACGTAGCTTCTCGATACAAAGAAGCCGAACCTTTGGCATCTAAAGATAGTGGTGAAGTTGCTGCGGCATTCGAACGAATCTATAAACGTAGTCCACTCGAATGGCCAAAGACGTTGCAAGTAGATCCTGGTAGAGAATTCATGGGACGTATGTCTGAAACGCTAGAACTACATGGTACGAAAGTTCAACGAGGTGAGGCTGGTAATCATAGAGCGCAAGGCTTCGTCGAACGAGCGAATAGAACACTAGCTGAGAGATTATTTGGATATCAATATGCACAAGAGATGGTACTTACTTCGGAAGGATCAGATGAGCGTAGTAGAGAATGGGTAGTTCGTTTACCAATGGTTATCAAAGCCATGAACAGTGAGGTGACTCGACTTACAGGAAAGGAGCCTTCGAATTCTGTAGTGATGCAACAAGTAGATCTGAGGGCTCCTACGTATTCGCGCACCGTTGGTTTGAGAGAAGAGCGCCTACCATTCGACGTTCTAGTTCGATATCTCTACGCACCAGGAGAATTGGAAGGGGGTGAAAAACGTAGAGCTACTGATCCTGTGTGGAGCTTACAGATATACACCATTTCGCGAAGTGTAGTATCTTCGGGACAGCCTGTGCTGTACTACCTTGCGAAGCGAGAAGGGGAGAAGGATGCACCCAAACGTGGATTCGTTCGTGAAGAGCTACAAGTAGTTCCACCAGATACGGAACTACCACCAAGAGGTATTCTGTTCGTGCCTAGTGTAGCAACTCGTAAATGAAATCATCCATATCTAAGTCTTTATGTCCATAGGCTAATGTATCGATTCCATTATTATGGATCCAACGCTTGGAGTCGAATGGTGAAAGGGATACCTTATTAATGTGCTGCCCATAGATGTGGTGGCCTTTCGATCATAGTACATCCATCCCATGCCGGAAGGTCTTCTTAGCAAATAGCGACTCTTTGTACTGCTCGTGGCGGATGTGCTTCTTTACAACTACCTTGCGGATGCCTTTAGCCTTCCTTATGCTTTTCCCATCAGCCTCTAGGATAGAATACATCTTCGGTCGAAGACCTACATACTCAGCGATTGGGCGCCCGGCACACTCGTCCTTCATCTTTCCAAGGACTTTCTTGTTCGCTGTGCTATGTAGTGGATGCTCCTTAGGGTAGTCAGATGTGTCGTAGAGATCTTCATGGGCAGCCATGTCGGCATACACATCGTTTGTCTGGATCTCAAGTAGTAAACTGTCTGTGTCTGTATAGACTAGCTGGCATCGGTCTCCATACTGTCCAAGCAGTTGGTTGTAATAGAAGTCGTACATCAGATGCTTTGAGAGGTCAAGAATGCTCATCCCCACGTAGACTGGACGGTTCAAAGTTAGTCGACTCTTATGCATATGCAGGGCTGCCAGATCGTCATCGAAGATGTTTGCCCGTGCGAAGGTTGGGCTAGCAATCAGACGTCTAAGTTTGTCCTCTTCGCTGGCACGCACTATATCGACATTTACGCGCTTGCGTAAGTTCTCCATGGTTTTACCGAAGACGCTGTTGTTCATCAACTTGTACAGGTCCTTTTCGAAGTCGCTCGTAGCCAGTTTACGAAGGTCAGTGTTCTTTCGGATATAAGGCTCCATCCATGGACTTTGGTCAAATCGTAGCGCTCTGTGAATCTTCTTGAGATGCATGCCTAGGGATACGTAAAGCTGTAGATTGCGGTAGTGGAGTACGTACCGCTCTTTGTCGTGGAGGTTTGGCACAAGCTTTTCAACCTCTATCGATGTACCTTTGAGGTTGCGCTGATATTCGGACATCCACTCTTTTGGGACCTTCATGCGCTCTGGTGCTAGCGGATAGGCATTGTGTGCGTTGTGGAGTTCTTGTGGGTATTCGAGATCCACCTCTAGTATGTAGCCCTTTGGGCTGTCGGATGGACAGTCAACTATGGTATTGGTGAGTCCTTGAAGGTCCTCTACCCACCCGAAGCCTCCCGTTGGTAGTGGCTGACTCATCGCCCATCCATATAGGTTGTTGGCATCGAGGTACTGGATGTACGTTGTGGGCTTGGATTGGTCATGGCACTCAACCAGAGGATTGTTGGCCTTGGCGTGTCTCTTGGATACCATAGATATTCCACCACGTAGACCTTTCTCTACAAAGAGATGCTGGTCATAGTCCACAAGCAGCTCGAGCTCCACACCTGTAGCTTTCAAGAGCGCGTCCCAAGAAAGACCAGGGCTGGTGTAGTAGTGTGCAGGATCCAAGCCATACTGACGTAGACACGTTTCCCGAAAGGTCTCAAAGACATCTGCCAGAAGAAGCACATCAGTTCGGAGATATAGATCGTGGTAATCTCCCATGTTCTCACAGCCGAAGGTGTTCCAGACCATCAAAGCGTGTTCGTAGTCCTCCTCGGAAATGCCTTCAGCTGATAGCTTGCTGTAGAAGTCGGCTTGTGGTGGGAGTGGATCTGCAAACCGATCCCAGCTATCCATATACTCATACGGATAGATGCCTTTTCGCAAAAGCAGTCGTTGTCGCTCTACACTAGGCTCATACAGAGCAGTAATCTGGAAGGCTTCTGGCTGGTTGGCTGACACCAGCTTGTCTAGGGATGCTAAGAGGAATTGAGCACTGTCGATGAATCGCAGCTGGTCTAAGGAGAACGATACGTACTTCTCCGTGTTGTTAGGGATACACGTGATCTGCCCCTTCATCTTGGAAATAGCCTGCATTATTAGATGTGAGTCGTAACCACGCAAGTTGTGGAATACGACTGGTATGGTCGTGGTTTTGGGGTTCAACCGCAGCTTGAGGTTACAAGCATTGTGGGCTGCGCCTCTGTACTTGCCTGTTATGTGGCAATGGTCGCGAACTGAGTCACCGTAGAGTGGCTCCTCACACACATGACAGATTCTGGCCGTATCGTGGGCAAACCAATTCTCTGGGGTCATCCGTATTGCCTTGGGGGTCATCAAAACTACTTTGATTCTCGATTCTTCTCGTTGCATTGCCTCCAGGAACCGTTCTGCGGCATCCCTACCTCTGTAAACGACTGGAGGCTCTGTATGACCATCGCATCGAACCACGACGTAGCCAAAGCCACAAGCCACATGATGTTGTGTGTTCTGAGTGTTGCTCTTTGTGGGATCCAACTCTGGTCCTGCGATCTTCGTGGTCAAAGCCTCAAAGTCAGCATAGATAACATACGGAGCTGGTAGCTGTTTGTGGTGGTTTTGGAAGGAGAGATTGTTTTTACCCTCTTTAGGCATTTCCACTCTCACGGCGGTTCCCCCTACACCTTGACACTCGGGCTTGTGGGCTTCGAGGAGGTCCTTTCGAGAGTACCCATGCAGGCATCGCTCGCAGAAGTGCTTTCGGTGTTCGTGCTTGCTATGACTGTAGAGGAGGCGGTTCAAGTCCTTAATCCAGGTATAGTGGTACTTTCCGGACTCCTCTATGATCAGCATGTTGATGCGTGGGATGTCCCCACATTGCTCGCTAATCCTGTAGACTACCACCACACCTTTCTCCCAGCCGAAGACATTAATTGCGAGGTTGAGTTGCCTCTCCACGCGCGTTATTTGCGAGATTGGTGTTGGTAGGCTAAGCCAATCCAATTTCAACCCATCGTTTTCTCGATACTTCGATGTCCTCTGTGGGTGTTTCGCAACTGGAAACATTGCTGAGCGTAGCGTCCAACGAAAGCAGTTGTCATCGTTGTTCCTTACGTTTATCACGGCTTTCTTATTTGCAACTTCCGGAGGTAGTTCGATGAAGGATCCACCTCTCAGAGGTTGGTAGAGAGCAATGTTCAGATAGAGCAGGATGATGTTGTCGACAACCCATCCAGAGCCTCTATTCGTCCACTTCTCGAGACGCTCTAGAATAGTTGGGATGGCTCTGTCTAAGGCCTCATGAATCTCGTCGGTCTGCATGACAACCTCCTGTTTGTGGCGCATCGTAGGGTCAGTAAACTCGTTGCTACCGTCCGGATGGTCCTTCCGTAGCATCACCTTCAGAGCGAGTTGGAACTTCACTCCACGTAGGTCGTCGACTTCTTCCACCAACTTCTGATGAATATCGTGGCGGACACCATCTAGGAAGGCCCTTGGGTCAACGCCTAGTTCGTGGCCTATGGGGACGTCCATCTGCCACCCCCGTAGATACTTACCGATGGTCCGATGGGTTCGCTCAAATGTGAGGTGTTCCATATTGGGTGGTTTACATATCTTAGTAAATCTATATGTTTAAATGGTTATACGATATTGAGTAAATGTGTGTGTGTCTAGTCTAGTTTTCGTTAACGATGGGTTTAGGGTGGTAGGTGGGACAGTTCTTCTTCTTATGTCTCCGCAAGGCAGAGTCGCAGCTTAGCTCTCCGCCACAACTCTCACAAATGTATTGCTTTGGAACCCTAACGCACGGGGTTTTGCGATTCTCTCGATGGCGTTCCAGATTCCAACTCCTCTTAAATACTCTTCCACACTTTTCACACTCCATCTCATATGGATTATATCTTAGTAAATCTATATGTTTAAGTGGTACTATCATGTTGAGTAAAAATCATTAGTCGGTTGGAACGCCGCCGACCAGGGTCTCTGAAAGGAAAAGTTCATTTCCCATCCATTGAATATTTTCGTTGTTTTTAAAAGGAACAGCTAGCCCATTGATTTGAGATATCTCGTCTTTGAGAAGGTCTTTCGAAGATCATTCCCGAGATTGATAAGGTCCCAAGTGTCGAGTGAACTCTGTGATGGTTCGAACTTCTACGGCACCTTGTTTGAATTTTATCTTTGCGCCCCCGCAGCACAGGTTTCGTTTGAAAGCCTTATGGAAATTCCTCATCGAAGATCGTTCCCGAGTTCCAATCGAACTTTATCTTATCGCCCTTCACGTATGCTGTGGTTTGGTGTTCAAACCACTTGCCAAGCCATTGGACGATGTCGGAATGTCCATTATCTTCAGCTTTATCCATAGAAAGAAAGATAGCTGGGGACTCCGCCCTAATTTGGAAATACTCCATGATCCATTTCACCGTTTCGAGTTGACCATTCGTACTGGCTTGTACCATGCTATCTATCACAACGTCATCGTCCTTGTCGAACTGGAAGGCGTTCTCTGAGAGCCATTCCTTGACGTCGAGATTGCCACGTTCACTTGCAAACATGAGATGTAGAGCGTTGCTTATGTCATCCTTCTCTCGACCTTCGTCGTCGTACTTCTCGTCGTCGTACTTCTCATCGTCGTGAAGTGGAGTCGTGAGGATGAAATGCATGAAGGCTCGCATGTGGAACTCCTCCTCGTAACGTGCGAGTGATGCGGCATCGTTCAGACGTTTTGACGTTCTTGCGATGCTTGCGAATGACGTAGGACCTGCATGCTCTACTATCTTGGTCAAGATTTCTATGGGAAGGCACGATATATAATCCATAGTGGAAGATATCTATATACAGTATAATAATCATTTCTCTAATAGGTTATCAAGTTTGGATTTTTAGGTGCAAGGATGCCTAGTGACAATTTTGGGCAACACTGTGCATAAAGTAGTATGTAAAGTGGCGGGTTCTGGAAAACCTTGAAATGTCATGCAGGCAGGGGGGGTGAGTGGAACGAAGTGAAGCGAACCCCCCCTGCCTGCATGACATTTCAAGGTGGACCAGAACCGCCACTTTACATACTACTAAAGTTGTGTACAGAAAGGGAAGTACGAGAAGTAGCTGACCAGCTGGAAACGAGTCACTGAAAGAGAAGACAGAATTAAACGAGTCACTGAAAGAGAAGACATAATTGAACAAGTCACAGAAAGAGAAGACAGATTGAACGAGTCATGGAAAGAGAAACGTAGAACGGAGAGAGAAAGAGGGGCGAAGAACACTGTTTTGGTTTGTAAGAACACTATTATTTTACTTAATATTCTCTGCCTAATATATTTGTAGTTTAGCCGTGTGTTTGTTAAATCAGTCCATCGTATAGTCTGACGAAACCAGTGTATTATTTTAGACTCTTATTAGTAATTAATTTAAAAAAAAATCATTAAAAAAGAGGAAGGCTTGTGGCTAGTTATTGTGTTGGCTTTGACATACCAAGTTCGGTTACACGTACCTCCCCTAAACCTTACTCGGAAATGAAGCCGACAGGCTGCACTTTGTAACGGTATAAACATTAATCTTCAAATGGGAGAGAGATATGATTTATTGAAAGTCGAGTTTTGGCAACTAAATAGCAAAATATCAAATTACTAAATGTTTAAAAATCTATAAGATATTCAGGAAAAGAGCTATGGAGCTGGTCTTACCGATGTTACTACCCTGGAAGGTGTACTTGACGATGCACTATTTTTAAAAATTATGTGGTTCCTGCCGTTTTATATAATTTAATGAAACACCAACTTCTGGACCTCTTTCATTTCTGCTCTTCAATAAGGTTAGCCATGTGCTTTTTACGTGAGAGTTCTTTCGCTATTTTTCGCTTAATTAAGTACGATTTCTCAAAAGCTTATAGGGAACAAACTGGTGCCGAAAAAAAACAAGTCTTAAACTTCAGACGTTGATTTATAAGCGTTTTCCCTCGT
This sequence comes from Actinernus sp. WN-2022, assembly GCA_030867875.1. Lineage (NCBI taxonomy): Eukaryota > Metazoa > Cnidaria > Anthozoa > Actiniaria > Actinernidae > Actinernus > Actinernus sp. WN-2022. The sequence continues at coordinate 51,316,794 of JAOWCC010000577.1, read as the reverse complement.
TTTCGAAAACAAAATGGCGACTGTCTGGTTTTTGGTAAAACACTAAAAATGATGTAAATACGTTTTGTTGGATTTTCATGCGGATTGCGTGTACTTGATTGCCTTATCGATACGTAATACAGATACAGAAGCTGTCTTCAAGAGGTGGAGCTGTAGAAGAAGGGTTACGAGCCAATATGCTGTCCAGGTGATGGAAATTGCCTCTACAATGTCTGCATTTCCCTAAATGGAGACATGCAACTCAGTACTCTTTATCGGGCACTTTCATTCATACATGGAGTGTTGTACGCTAAAGAGATAGAACAATGGGTAAGTAATACTATGTTAGCATATACAACCCAGCTGCTGGCAAACTCATCATCTGATTGGCTATAGCCAAGTTGATGTTCTTAAACTAGGAAAAAGCACTCAAACTTTGTTCTCGGGCTCCAATATTTGTTTTAAGAAAATCTAATTTATATGGGCAACTATCAGCCGATAGTCCCTCGACAGGCACACACTATTGCAATAAATATAGTTCCTTGACAGACACACTACTGTTATTAATAATAGTTCCTTGACAGACATACTCTTTTGTTATTAATAATAGTTCATTTACAGACACGTAATATTGTTATTTTATAATTATTATTTCCTTCTCCTCAATTAACTGACAACAGACACATACATGTGGGAGGCGGTCCTGACAGATATCAGCACTCACAATATTTATTATACATCTACGTACAGTACCGCCTGTAATTATTGAAGCATTTACCGCGGTTTAACCGCGTCCAATGATCGCGGTTTAACCGCGACCTGATGCTTCAATAATTCCCAGCTGTACTGTATCTACACACTTTACGTAACATGAGATGCAATCAATCACACACTGTGCTAAATATACTCTGCTGGATATGAAAACTGATTTTCCCAGCCCAATGCAGGAATATGTAATTTCAAAACAACTTTGGTGAAAACAACTTGGGTGAAAACAGTTATTTGCAAAGCCTGCCTGCCCGCTCCCCCCAATAATGGCAAAGAAACTACAAGGCTGTTCACTGTCTGTTGTCTCTGTGTTGAGACAGCATATTCTTGGTTTGCATGTGACGTCATCAAAAACCTAAAATCTAAACTATAAGTCTAACAAAGCTCTTCTTTGTATATATTCTAGACATCGATAATAACATCGCCAGAAATAAGTAACATTTAACAATTGTCAGCGGCGTTACAAGTCTGTCGGCTCTATGGTCAAGTGGTTAGAGCGTGGGCCTTAAAATCCCGCGACCGGATTTCGACTCCTACGCTGGACACGAAATATATATTTTTTACTTCTTTTTCTCCTTTCTCAGTTTTATTTAAACTTTTCCTCTATTTTTAAGCTATTAGAGCCGCCTTCCATACTAAAATATTGTTATTTACTGTCTCTCAAGCCTCAAAACGGGCACGAATGGGAGGTATCGCTGACCAAAATTAGTATCGCAGACTCTTCTCTATAGGTCCGGCTATGGCCTATTTTTATAAAGGGACAATTCATTTGAATAACTGCTGGTCAGTTACAAATACACTGCAGTTTCATAAGGAGAGAACAATTTGTCCATTGGTATGTGTTCCTGGTGTTTTAGACGCTCGTGGCCAGAGATATGATGGTCTCAAGACAGCCAAATTTACAGGATTTAGCGTAAAAAGATGGCGGATTCTGCCGGTTTACCCAAGATCGAAATATTCAACTGCAAAAACGAAACCTCAAAGGAATCCACAGCTGCTCTTATGGCGTTTACTGACGACGATTAACCCTTCGTTCAGAAGGCCTGGTATAGGCATTTTGCAAAATACAGTATATTCCACCTCAGAATCCAAGTTATAAACAGTAAGTAAGCTCTTTTCTCGCCAATTTACACTCTAGCTCTGTAATAATTTGAGTCAAAACACTCGTTTATGTTTGAAAAACACGAAACCTAAAATTCACGAGCTGATTATAGAAATGTAGGTAGAACTATTTAATACATATTGTAGATTGAGATCCTGGTTAGATATTTTTTAAATCGTACTCAGGAAAGTGAGCGTCCCCCCCCCCCCCCCCCAATAGTTTTCTTGTAATTTATATGAACTGTGCTTGCTGACCTCTGAGCCGAAATTGATATTGCACAATCGGCCGTGTCGCGTTTTTCTGGCGATGAAAGTCTACACAGCAAATTTCACGTCAATAGGGTGTATTGTTCTGGAGTCAATAAATTTTGAATTTTATGACAGAACGACCCAGCGTGTTTTCCGGAAGGCATAAAAATCCATGTAATTGTGTCAATTTCTTTTTTTAACTCGATGAATCATTTAAAATTGCATTCAAAGAGTTTTGAAGTGAAACCCAATGATTTTGATGGGAATTTAAACTTTTTTCGTATTTTCGTTTTATGGCCGCCATGTTGGTGCCCCAGAGAGGAACACCAAGATGGCGGCCGCATACAAAGTACTGTAAAATTGTCATACATTCATTGGCCCACAGCTCCGTTAGGAAACAATCTAATGTTCCAAAATGTGGGTTATAAATATATTTTTGGTAGTTCTACAAGGACCAAAATGCTATATTTCATTTCATCAATGCCGTCATGACGACGAAAACCACCAATACGGGAAAATCTCTGACGTTTGCTGTTTGCCGTAAAATGTGGTACTGATCATAGGCAGGTTGGGCGCAAGGGTGCGACTGTACAGCGGTCTTTTTCGACGCGGGCTCAAGAATTAAGGCGGTTGCCATGGTAATACCCACAACGCCCCTTGATTCGTGACGTCACAGGCCGCCCCAGGGAGCCCGCGTCGGGGCGGGTGACGGCAGGGAGTCGAAAAGGAACGGTTGCTAATCCCGGACCACCACAGGAAGCCCGGGCGCGGGATTTATTTATTTTGGGGACCAGAAGGACCCCCACGGATCCCGGAAGGCGGGCGACTTTTTAAAAAGGAGGGGCGTCGCGCCCCGACCGCCATTGCGCACCATGGAGAAGACGGCAGCAGAGGAGGAGACGGTCGCCCAGGCCTTGGCACGGTTGCACGTGTTGGCACAAAGCATGTACGACCACTTGCAGGAAACGCAAACGCTCCTCGACCAAATCCCGGTGGCGGCGCGTGGCCAGAACCAGGCCTTGGATGTACTCTTGGAAGACAATAGGGATCAGTGTAATTTGGTGTACGGTATCTACAACTGGCCTTGGTACCGCGATGCCGAGAACCTCAAGAGAGAGGCCATGGATGCCAAGGCCTTCGGTCGGTTGCATGCCTTGGCGACCAGCGTGCACCAGGACTTGGAGGAAACGCGGTTGGTGCTCGACGGATTACCGGAAGAGGCCTTGGGTCAGGACAAGGCCTTGGGCAAACGCCATGGCGAGAATACGGCATTGTGTGAGGAGGTGTTTTATACGCACCAGTGGCCTTGGTACTGGGATAAATGACCATGACATCGGAGGACGCAACACGGTAAGAGTCTGTCGGATGACCAACTGCAACGGTTGCACGACCAGGAAGTCGCCATCCTTTATCATGCTTTTTATGGCTCTTATTTTACTTCAACGGACTGTCCAGAGTGGTATCATAAACTAGAACCGTACGAAAAGCGGAGTTTCCACATGCGTGTCCGTCAGAAGACCGACCACTAGTATGCCCTCTGGTGCCAGAACCCAGACATACGGCCTCTGTCGCCCGAGGCTAAAATCCAGCAGAACTTTTTGGCCTTTGGGAAGTCCGAGGCGGAACGGTACACCCCGACCTGGAAATACATCCTCTTACGCCAGGTCCTAAAATCCGCCGGAACTCGGGAGGAGACCCATCACGCTCCCAGTATATCACCAGTGTTTAATCGCCCTGCGGGTCACTGTCCACCATATCTTGTTCAGGGCATCGCATTTGGCGACGCGGGCCTCGTACCTTTGTAACTACCCAATAATTCAAAGTATGTTCATTCTTGATGAAACTCAAATTTTGTACATTGTAAAGTTACTGGAAACTATAATTATGCAGATACTTGTATAATTTACTGTTAAACAAAAAGTGTAGCTTAATTATAACATTACCTTGTATACATGCATGTACAGATGTGAAATTGGATGAATATACAGCAAATTTTGTTCAGACAAATAAAACACTGGCTTCTAAAGTTAATAATTTACAGTGTTCATTTTGCAAGAACAGCATAAGTGACTTGTTCAGTGGGCCCTGAATGCCTGCAGTCTATGCAGGCTACTTGTGATCAAGTTCTAAATTATCCCAATTTACAAGTATAAAACAAATCTTGAATATAAAGAATAATTTGGAATTTGATCAGGAGTCACTTAGTTGTTCTTGTATACTCACCACTTGAAATGTATGTTTCTTTTTGTATAATCAATCATTACTAATAGGTACTGCAAAGGATGTAAGACAACCACTAGAACAAAGATGATTCAACAAATATTGAAGCTTCCAAGTGTTGTCATCGTTATGGTAAAAAGGTTCAGTCAAAATCAGAATGGCACTCTGATGAAAAGCAAAGATTTTGTTATCATTCAAAGGTAATCATTCAACTTAATATAGAATGATATATAACTGTACATTTACAATAAAAATCAAGTGTACTGATGAAATTAGGTCAGCATCACATTATTATTTTGACGTTTAACTCTTTTATAACCACAGATATATCAATCTCAAGGAACTAATGTTTACAAGTCGTGGAAATAAATATGACTTACGTGGCATTGTAGTAGGTGTAAATAACTATATAGTTAACAGTAAGTTATTCCATGAACTCAAGTGATGAGCTGAGTATGACAAGAGTACGGTGAATAATAAATTTTATTATACTTGTAAAATTCATGAAAAATTCATGAGGATGCAAACCAATCCCAGCTCAGTATTCAGATCACATGCACAGTACTGTAAATCCCAATAACAATTTTAATGAGTAAATTAACTTTTGATAAAGATTTTGTACCCTCAGCTAATAAGTATGCATAACTTTTGATAAAGATCTGTAACTCCTATGGGACATACATGGTCATTTGAAGTTCCATAATTAGAATAACACATAATCACATAACAATAATGTGCATTCCAATTATTGTTTCATGTCAAAAGCACGATAAAAAATGTACGTCCGATCTTTATGATCATTTACAATGGCTCGATGAAGAAGCTCGCCATTGTAAATGACCATAAAGATCGTCCGCTCATATTTTATCTACCACATCACATACACTTACTGTGTTGGAACTGGTCATGTGAGAAAATTCTTGAAACTGAGCTATCACAGAGTTATTTAATGAACTTTGAGCTGTGCTTCACAAATATTTTCACTAATTAAAAAAAGGCCTTTTTCTTACAATTCTAGGTGCACGATGGAAATTCAATAGGGAATGGACATTGTATGTACTAGTGTACATGCTTTGATTTTGACTAGCTTACTTGCTTCATTATTACTAGTACATTTATTTCATTGTGTTTGAGCTTGATTATCATACATTAATGTCCACTTGCAATATTATTAAATATTGTTAAATCTTGTTATTGTAGATAATGCAGTGTGTGTACCAAAGGGTGCACCAAGAATGAGAGATGTCCTTTATGATGACAGGCTTGTGAAAGTTACAGATGATGGTGTTGCATCTTTTAATGTTCAGGTACAACAAATCTATTCATTGTGGGGCATATATTGTTTTGCAATATTTTTGTGCTTTGACAGCTTTAATACATGGACCTTCCAAAACAAAAACTTTTCTAGGATGTGCACACTATTATTGATTTCATAGATTAGAATTTGATGTCATGTTTTGTTTCAATCCATTTTCAGAATGTTCCCAGAAATATTAAGTTTGGGAAAAATTGTTCCCTACATGTATGACATGCCAAATGTTCCCAAATTGATAAAGTAATGCGTCATGATTGTGTCCCACTGCATTTGATATTTAGAATGAACATTGCAACAGTGTGACTGGAGTGTTTTGAAGAGAAAGAAGAAACTTTCAGCTATAAGTGAACACACTCACTTGTATACCTATAAATACATATAATTATAAGTTAATACCTCCAAGAAAAATAGACATAACTGCATGTATCTATTGCACCTGCATGTCAGTTATAAAGGTCTACACTTTGTTTTAAAATAACTTACGGAAACTAAAAGATTGTTAGGATTGCTTTAAATTTTTATTTATAGACTGGATATTTCAAACAATCTTCAGTGCAGTTCTCAATTATCTACATGTATGGTTAAGTCAAAAAATTACCTAAATGTTTTTTTTTTGCAGAGAAACTGTTATCTTCTATTTTATGAAAGACAAGGTGAAGAGGTATGGATATCATAGATTGCATAATGCATGGTAGTTAATTAAGAAATATGCATGCATGTATACACATTTACATGTATAATACATATTATACACCATGCAATTGTGTTGCAAGTACAATACCACATACATACCTATTAATATGGTTTGCATACCATATTGTGTATATGTTGCAGGTCAATTTGACTCACTAGGTCAATTTGACCCAACCCAAATCAACCTAGGTTATTTTGGTCAGGGATATCAATCATTCTAAAAAGGGATTTTATTAATATTTGGGGATTCATAAAAAAAAAGGGTTTAGTTTTTTATGGGGGGGACACTAATAAGAAAAAAAATTCACCCACTCCTCCCCTGCAAAATATTTTTGACCAGTCTCCCCTCCCTCTCCTCTCTACAGTAGTCAACGTTTCCCCTTTCCCCTTCTCTAGCCCCCCACAACCAACTTTGTAATTCACTCATTAATGACACATCATTACTACTTACTTTTATTTCACTTCTTCGTTACCGCCGGTAGTGGGACTCGAACCTGTAACCCTTCATTTGGAAGAATGCCTTGGAAGAATGCCTTGGAAGACCAGAGCTTTACCAACTGCGCCACAGAGACTTGCGTTGGAGATGCAATCGCGTTTTTGGAATAATATAGCTTTTCTTATGGTAATTATTACAAATTTATTTAAATTAATTGAGGCATGCGCACTACGAACAAAGTCGGACTTCAAAACATTCAGGTGGAACCTCCATTGCTCGCTTCACGCTTAGGTTATGCCTGGAGGTTATGGCGTTGAATAACACGGACGAAGTTTGTGTCAACTCAGTGTTGTTTTATGAAAAGCTGCAAAACCTTAAAGTGCATATAAGCCCTAGCCAGTTATCTTTGATATCGATTGTACATGAAGTGGCTAGTCCAAATGTAGAATATTTCTTGATTTGGGTGTTGCGTCTACGAGATATAAAGGTTTATATTTCCAATATGCTAATGAAGTGATGTCATCACCGACATCACTTATACAAAAGCATGCTGGTGGAGACAAATTACCTATTTTTAAATTATAAGTTATATTTGAAGCTTATCAAAGTGATTCTACCAAAAAAATATACTAAATTAGAAAATAGCTTAATTTACAAGCACAAAGAAATTCAGCAAATGTCGGTGATGACATCAGATCATTAGCATATTGGAAATATAAACCTTTATATCTCATAGACGCAATACCCAAATCAAGAAATATTCTACCGTTGGACTATCCACTTCAAGTACAATCGATATCAAAGATAACTGGCTAGGGCTTATATGCACTTTAAGGAATCGAAGAAAGCCAAATCAAATCAAACAACATTGTTAATAGATGATGAATTTTACGATGAAACTAAAATATGGCTAGGATCGACATTTAAGAAGCGAAGGGAGTTGAATTTGGGCAAAATTGAGAAGAAGAAACTTACAAGAAATAAATGGACTCTAACTACCGATGGAAAAATACTAAATGCAGATAAAAGTACGTAATTCCCAAGCGAGAAATCTACCAAACTCTTTGCAAAGCACACTCTGCAATCGCTCATCGAGGCAGAGACAAGACCGAAAGCTACATCAGAAATACCTACGCTGGAATCTCCCAAGACGTCATAAATTTGTTCGTTTCCCTATGCCACTTGCACCAGCAACAGAAAAGCGTAGTCGACCATTGCAAAAAAGCGATTACAAACCCAATCAAAGCAGACCACTTCCTAAAGCACGTAGAAATTGACCTAATTGACTTCCGTAACTTACCCTGTAAATGTGAATCTAGTAGCCATAAGTGGGTACTTCATGTCATTGATCACTTCAGTAAATTTTCTTGGTTGATTGCTTTGAAAAGAAAACAGACCGTTGAAGTGGCCGAAGCACTCACTACTCTATTTTGGATGTTTGGCTTCCCATCAGTGCTCCACTCTGACAATGGGAAGGAGTTCAAAAGCAAAACAATGACCGAACTCTGCACAAAACACAAGATAAAACAAGTGCATGGGGCGCCACGAATGCCATACACACAGGGATTAGTGGAGAGGAATAACCTGACAGTTAAAGAGAACATTTCCAATATTCTCAAAGAAACAAAAAAGGATTTGAACCAATGGTGTGACGTTTTAGGGGAGGCAGCCTACAAAAAAACATCAGTCTGCACAGGGCAATAAAGAAAACATCCTACGAGATCGTTTTTGGTATGCTCCCACTAAAGGAAATGCATAATGTTGAAACAGTGGTTGAACCACAACCAGGACCCGCTGATGCTGACCCCGCAGCACCCGCTGATGCTGACCCCACAGCACCCCCTGATGCTAACCCCACAGGTCCTTCTGATCACATTACCAAAAAAAGAAAGTGTACCACCCAAGATGTAAATCAGCAACAAGAAAAATACAACAAAAAATGAAAGAGTCTAGGAAAGAAGTAAACAAATTCAAAATCAATCCTCTCCACTGCATCCAAATGTACTGCTTGGCAAAGTAATAGAAGTAGAAAGCAATTATGCTAAAATTGTTACGAGATTTGGAGTCATCTCTACATACATTTGTACAACCAGACTAAATAAGTGTACAGAAACCAACATACACGTTGACTATACAAAAGAAATTCCTTTTTCTTCAGCTTGCAAAATGGCAATTAATCAATAACTTTATTTATAATACAGTTGTACCTTTACTTTATGTATTACTCATAGTACAGTACAATAAACTCCTGATCAAGCAGTTAACAATCTTATGGAGTTTTCTAAAATTATATATAATAATAAATTGTTCTGTAAAATAATCCACCACCCTTGTTCAACACTGTGTACCACTTAGCAACTATGAACCTCATCTGAAAAACAGCAAGTCTAGTCACTAATTTTAGGTTTTTAGGGCTATTAGTCACTAAACAACAGACAAATATGGTGCTTCAATGATCCTGTCAACTAATCCAAACCCTACCCCTACATTTAAAAACACCCTAACCGTCCACAATGGGTGCTCACTAATTTACGGTTTTTAGAGCTAGTCACTAATTTAGAGCTAAAATGTTTTACCTACAGTACTGCCTGGAACTATAGCTACATTTGATCGCGATGAAGTAGTTGAAACAACTTTACCTACATGTAGTTGTCTTGGGTCAAATTGACCTAGTTTGATTAACCTAATTTGATTTCAATTTGACCTAGGTTAGTTTGCTCCAACCCAGTTTAGATCAAATTGACCTAGGTTAATTTGGGTTTGGTCAAATTGACCTAGATTGATTTGGGTTGGGTCAAACTAACCTAGGTTGAAGTCAATTTGAACTAGGAGTCAAATTGACTCCTACAACATACATGTATATATACTCTATGCATATAATCTAATTAAAATCAATCAAATTAAAGTTGAAGGAAAATAATAATATTCTTGAGTTAATTGATTATATAATCGTAAAATTAATATAGGAAATTTACAATTGGTGAGTATAAAATGTACAATTATAGTATGTATACAATGGGTATACACCAGATAAACACTGGTGTATATAAAAGTTGATTAAGGTACATGTATGCTAACCCCATGGGAAGTGAGTAGCAGCTGATGGTACAAGTGCTAGCAAGAAAGCACCCACTTGCAAAAACACTGCATTGGAAATAACTGGAAATATATATATACCTTTTGTATTCTTGTCAAATTTGACAACTAAAACAATGTATTCTTGTCAAATTTGACAACTAAAACAATGGAGAACAAAAGGTATATATATACATATATCTCAGAGCAGTGTTTTTGCAAACGGGTAAAAATATATAACATATATATAACAATCAGAATAAAGGTGAAAGAGAAAAATATGCCCTGAGTGGGATTCGAACCCATGGCCTCAGTATACTAGTCCGATGTGTTAACCACTACACCATCAGGACGACCACACTGGCAACACAGCCGACTTATTGGAAATACATGTAGTTATCCATTGCAAACAAATGTTATGTGGCACATATGTTAACAGGAGTGACTTTATTGATACATGCATAACAGGTGACATACATGTACAATGTACTTATGTATGCAAGTTCATTGTATGTCTAATCAAGTATAGTTATTTCATAACAGGTGCAATTGCTGCCAAGCAAATCTTTTTCAGGCCATCCGTGCTGTAGAGCAATTAAGAAGACCCCTGGTGTAAGTATTCCATTTATTTTATTATTTCAAAACTTTAGGTTGTGACTTATTCAATCAAGTATAACATTAAATATGTGGTTGGTAAATGGTAGGTAAGTTGTCAGTAAGTGGTACATGTAGGTAAGCTTTCAGTAAGTGATTGGTAAGTGGTTGATCAATTCTATGGATATTGTATGTGGGGAAAGTTCTCAAATTTGTGTTTGACAAATATTTTGTGTTCTCCCTTTCCAATTGGCTGGATGGTGGTTTCTTTGAATTTTCTTCATCACAATCAATATACAGTGTACATTCAATACATGTAAGTGGGGAAACGTAGTATAAACTTTGTTTAAAAAATATATTAATATTATATAGATTGATATTACATACATGTACATGTATTTGTTTGTTTATTTTCATTTATTAACTTATTTACATATTACATATAGAGAATGGTAAAAGAGTTACCCAAGCCAAAGAAAGTTCAGGTACACCTTTGAATTGATATATACATGTATTTATAGTACTTAACAGATTGGAGTATGTTAGAAACGTGTATCCAAGGCTGTTACTAATTTTAATTGGTGCAAATTAATATCGAGATAGCTTGGTTTACACTGTGCCTGGCTAATTTGAGACTGCCACAGGTACAGTACTAGACTACTTTCCTGCCGTTATGAAACGTGTATGGATACTGAGTAGATACAAGCTTAAACTTACAAAGTTTGTAACAGTTCTTAATTTGTCCTGTACCGCGTAACCGTAGCCTAACAAATATATTTGATGTAGGTTGATCATGCTTTCTCGTCAAACAACAATGAATGTATAGTGAAGGTAGGATGCTATACAATCAAAGGAAGTGATATCAAGAGCCTTAGAGGAACAGCACATTTGAATGACCAGGTACAAATTATTTGTGTAATCCTTCTTTGTTTTATTTGTTGTGTCACATAGATAGGGGAAGTCAATGTATGGTTGTGTGATCTCCCCCAACAGACATTAGCATACTTTTTGTTGTATTATTGTGAATCGATGAACAAAAACTGATAGCGGCATCTTGACTTAACAGAATCGATGGAATCACCTCTAAATTGTTTAAAAATACATCAGTAATTACCTTTGAGTATCCTCCAAGTTTCATGACCAAACATTCAACGAGTACAGATAAATTATTTTTTACCTCACATTTCACAGTACTGAACACCTCTTCACACTCTCCTGGGACACCGGAAGTGCAACCGAAATGATGCCTCGTTTTGGAGTTGAAAATCACTGCTGCAACAATCGGATTTTCAACTCCAAAACGAGGCTTTATTTTGGTGCTATCCTAGCATTAGGCCTAGGGTCAACCCCCCTCCTTCATGTAAACACCCCCTTAGCGTCCGAAAACCACCAACTTCTTTGCGCTCACTTCGTGACTCGACCCTTTAAACACTGGGCTATCAGATTTTCATAAAATGACTGTTTACAGTTTATGTAGGACGACACAAATTTTTACCAAAAATACAATAGAATACAATACAATTCAATACAACAATAGAACGCAACACAATACAATAGAATACAATTTGGTAGCAATTCGTGTCGTCCCACAGTGGCAGCATCCCTTCACGAATTGAAGGATGGCCACTTAGCCTTAGGCAAGTTAAAAGTCTAAATAGGTTACTATAAATACTAACAATCACTGTTAAATTGCAGGTGGTAAATGCTTACCTTTCTCTCTTGGTCGACGAGCACTGCCGTAAGGTTAGCTTCAGTGTCACATACTCCATACTAGCATAGAACGTAAATTATTAAAAAAAAAAATTATACCAGGCCATGCCAGGTCACAGATCCAAGATGGCAGGCGGAACCCCCCCCCCCCTCAAGTTACGTGGAATATGGCAAAACGCAGTACGCCCAGAATATTTGATCCATCAAAACTGATGTCTGTCAATTTTATAACAAGTATAAAAACAAAACTGATTGTGAAATAAGTGCTTAACACTGATAAAACTACAAAACAGTTAAATACTTCATTTGCTAATTGTTGTATAAATGACGTCTACAAACTTTTGCTAATTGTTGTATAAATAACGTCTACAAACCTTTTTTTAGGATTCGTTCCACCATGCACAGAAATTCGAGACGCTTTTTTATAGTAGACTCGAGGAAAACGGCTACGACGGAGTGTCAAACTGGACAAGAAAGGTAAGTGAAAGTTAGTACACGTGAACTAAAAGAGACGAACATTGCACTGATAATAATATATTATTATTGTACTTGTTATTATCTTACAAACTGGTAATTTACAGTCTAAAGCGGATATTTTTAAAAGCCTGCTCAGAAGAGAAAAAAAACACAGCTAAAGCTTGAATTCGGAGTAGATCTCCTTTTTTCTACATAGCTATCATTTTTGTTATATATATTGTTATTATTTCAACTCAAGTACTATAATTATTAGTTATTTCTTGCACATTACTTCTATCTAGTCTTAGCTCTGTCTACGTGTTCTCTCAACTGGTATTTGTATTTGCTTCTTTCGCATGTGCGGTCATTAGAGTGCGGAGGAACAGAACAGGAATGAGGGAGAATTGGCAGGAAAAAAAACAGGGCGGAGGGAGAATTTAGCATACAGGGAGGAGGGAGAAAATGGGCTCTACATTAATGCTCTAGGGAGAAATTTTTAAAACTCACTAGGGAGGGGGGAGAAATATTCGAAAAAACTAGAGAGGAGGGAGATTTCACTACCCGTTCCTTTCCACTCTCAGTAGTATTACCTTATAATATACTTAATAAATTGTCCAGGGTACCTGACTCGATCAGTTTTATACAAAGCTATTTCTAAATTAACTACTAAATTAAGCTACTAAATTAACTGTTTTGGATAAACAACACACGACCCACATGTTGATTTTTATGGAGGGAGGAAAACCGGAGAAAACTCTCAAATGCAGATAAGGAATCAACAACAAACCTAACTCACGTACGGTGCCCGAGCCGGCAATCGAACCCCGGACCGCAGAGGGCCGGATCAATGAAGGTTGGCGCGCAGTATATGAGGTGAGGTGCAAAACTGATGTTCTACCTTCATCTCGGCAGGTGGACATATTCACCATGGATGTTCTTTTTATACCAGTGCATTATGCCAGATAATCTCACTGGGCTCTTGCTGTAAGTTAGTTGACTTAAAACACTTTGATTACTGATTAAATGCATTGTCGATGTAATGCTTTAACCTAAAAGGCAAGAAGGTACTAATCCGGTGTGGTGTGCGGTCATGGTTTACAAGTACATTGATATCAACGAATAACCTGCTAATTTATATTTTTCTCAAACAGGTTATTGACATTTCACAGAAGGTGCTTTACCACTTTGATGCATTAAAAGGTGCGAAGAATGGCACGGAATGCCTGAATAATCTCTGGTAAGTGGAAACATTCTGAAATGCTTCATTACGTACTTGCTTCGATTTTAAAGTCTTAAATTATTCGTAATTTCGTAAGAAAGACAGAAAAATACACTGAAAGCTACTATACCCACTACGCCGGTTATATTTCATTCAGTGATACGTAATCGTTTGTGCCTATTAGGGTTTGGTTGCTGAAGGAGGCACAGAAGCTCGAGAGGGACTGCGTTGTCGAAGAAGAATGGGTTTTCTCCAATCCTGTACCAATAGAAGTAAGTCCATTCTCTGTATGGCAAATAATTTAATTCAGGTTTAAAGTGCCCCTACGATCAAATTTTGACATATCATTTTTTTCTCATATTCGTAAAGTAGAGTGGCTATATTATTACCAGTTCAAACCGTTTTTCGATACGACGACGGGAAGTCTTATTTTTTGAACTCCGAATCTTGAATTTTACATCCGCCATTACGCGAACCCGTTCCCGCGGGGCGAGGAATGCCTGGTCATTTTTTAGCGTACGTGACGTCATACACTTAAGGTTATCGTATACCTTCAGGGTACTGTTCCGGATAAAATTAAGTAGCGTCTCGAATATTCGTCGTATTTAGATAAATTATACCTCATTTAAAGCCTATAAAATTGGCTACAACGATATACCTAAGGTTTGTAATTTTGATAAAAGTGCGATTTTTAAATAAACTTCTTTTCCGAACAAGCGAGTTGGTTTCCAAGAGCTCCAACTCCACGGCAATTTAATTAATTTAAGATCTGTTTGCTTTTCTGGACTCCCACAGACCTTGTTTACGAAACTGTGTCGGCGATTGTGGAAATTCGAAGCAGTTCTGAAGATATTTTGGTCTTCGTGAAACTGCTAACGCGCAATCCAAGTATAGATGCGGGAATCGCTCTCAGCGCCTCTCTTTTAAAAATTAATAAAATCGCCGACACGTTTTTTTTAGCTGATATAAATTGCGAACAATCTGTGAAAATTTGAATTAATTCGCACAAATTCGCGTCGAGTTGGAGCTTTTTTCAAACTATGTTTAGAACGAAAATAGAAAGTGAAGAAAACGCTCTGAAATTAGCCGGCCGGCGAGACTGATTCTTTCAACCAGTGACTGGGAAATGTCACAGTCAAAACTTCCCACAACAACACGTGTGGCTACTTTTCCCATACAAACCTTCACGCGAACTAACACATGTAGTAAGAAAGTGTACCATTTTCCCGCTTTGAAAAGCAAACAAAACGTTTTGAATAGAAATAATCGTTCAAGTTTGTACAGGACTGTAGCAATTTAACGAACCACAAAGCTGGCATTTCGCTACATGAATAATTCAAGCCTTTAGTTGAGTACCAAGAATACGGTTTGTAATTCTCTTCAAGCCTCATGCAAGGATGGTTTGTGTACGTTTTGAGGACAGAAGCTTCTCCATAATTGTTTGTATCACATGGAATAGCCGGTAAGACCGTACTAGTATAGATTGACCGAAAAATAAGCGGCTACGTTTGCTGAGAACATAGTTTATCATAAGTAACTCATATTGCTGTTTCCTATAAACAGATATACCGATCGATGTAGTATGCCTTTTAATTTACTGCTAATTTTATTTTAAAGACAATAAACCACAGAATTAGAAACCACTAATATTATTTCATGAAGTACCTTGTTTCAGTTGTTTGCGTGTCAAACAGAAACGGGGGGCGCGAAGTTTGGTTCTGTGATAGCCACTGTAAAAGCTGCAGATCAGTCAGTTTCAATATATTTTTTTAGTCTCTAGTAAATTCTTATCATTCACGATTTCATGTTAGACAAGAGAGCGATTTAATTTTATAGCAATTACATTGTATTTTAGAATGTAGATTCGCTGGAAAATCTATTGCCGGGACACAGATAATTCTCGATCTCTCTCATTTACGAACTAGCAATCCGGGTTTCACTATAAACAATGAACAAACTTAGGACTTATAAACTGCTGATCATTACCTTAGTGATTTCTCCGCTGAATTCTCCCTGTAGCCCGGATCCAGTAACAGCACAACCTGAAAGCCGAACCAGGGAAAATACCCTGGGGAAAAAATTACCCCCAAAAGATAAGAAACCTCTGCTAGCTAGCACTACTTACTGGCAGGGCACTTCCCAAGCGATTTTAGCGACTATTCATTCGTCCAGCTTTCAACTCGGTCGCCAGCGGCTCTATTTCCCCCTAAATCATCAACATCCGGCAATAAATTTAAACAGAAAGACGCATTACTATGTTCTGAAGAATCTGATGCAGATTTTAGGTCGTTATTTACTAAACCACAGCAAAATTTGCAGTGTGAGTTTGTCGACAATATAAGAAGAAATGTATGGGTTCGAAGCAACTTGAGAACGATGCGTTAAGTGTATGACGTCACATACGCTAAAAAATGACTAGGCATTCCTCGCCCACGGGAACGGATTCGTGTAATGGCGGACGTGATTTTGACGGTAAACTCTCTTTAAAATGTGTGGTCTAATTGGCCTCATTCAAACTTTTTTCACTGATTTGGATATTTCTGCCACTGTTTGTTCTTATGGAATACAAAAAAGTGGCAAAAGAAATGGTCAAATTTCGTCGTAGTGGCACTTTAAGTGCAAACGCGTATCTTAAGTATATGTCTCAGGTGCAAACGCGATTACCAAGATAAAAAAAATCGTAATTACAAAATTACCATATTCTTCGGTTGAGCAAAACCGGCCTTGTGAAAACAAATACAAAAATAAAATTAATGTTAGCATGATAATTCATCGTGAGGCTGGTTCACACAAGGTAATAAGGGCCCAAAAACTATGTATACGAACATATTGCTAATTTTGTAACTACATGTACGAAGTTTTGGTAATCGCGTTTGCACTTGAGATCGCTACGAACTATTTGTATAACCACAACGTCAAGCAATTTAAATTGAAACCCAAAGAATCCATTGTTTGCTGAGGTAATATCGGCTGTCATGACTGATAAACAATTGGAGTCCTCCTAAGCTTCTCCTCGGCGTCTTTGATATTTGGTAGTGCTCGACAACATTTTGGTGTACCAACAATTCGTTCACATTTTTGGTGTTGACAATTGTTTTTGTGCAAACAGGCCTAGTGCAAACAGCTACATTGTAAGTAATTTGAGGTCCATCATAACTTCCCCTACGGACCTTCCGTCCATTTCTGTCTCAAACTAAATTAAGAAGCCATATAACTAAACATATTATAAACCTCGTTTGCTCGGTTCGTACCGTAAGTTATGGATTCTCATTTTTCACCCTTTTAATTTATTGTCTGCGCGCTTCGCACTCGGGTTAATAAGAGGTATATACAATACAGCATTTCCTGTTGGAATTAATAGATGTATGTACAATGTTTATTCGACCTTTTTGCCTTGTATCCATTAATAGGAAATACCCAAGCAATCAAATGGCTCAGATTGTGGAGTCTATGTGTGTATGGTAAGTGCATGTTTCATTGCGACACCGAATGTTTTAATTAACTATTAAATATACCTATATCAGTTCATGCGGAAAGGGATGTTCACATTCTTTAATATTTGAAACGCTATGAAAGCAAAAAATAATCAATCCAATCAATGTACACCAACATACGGAATAAAAAATTAACATGTATCGTTTTAATATTGTTTATAGATCGCAAGATATTTCCTTGAGGGGGAATCTCTTAACTTTAACGAGGTAAGTGTAATTTATTTTAGGGAGGGGGTATAAGACTGAGCGGGGAGTCACGCCATCTGGCATTATATTGTTTTCCATGATATTCAATGTTTGGACGTTAGCTTCATACATATTAAACTACCGCAAAAATGTACAGCCCTAAAACAATACATTCCATCTAAAATACTCAAACTATACCCACTTTTTATTTATATTAGGATGATATGCAAGGATTCAGGCAACGTATTGCCTACGAATTGTTAACCAGGACTATCCTATAGAAGGAACCCATGCAGTTGGATACCATATCCTATAGAGTGAACCGCCCATGAAGTTGGATACCCGGAATATCCTATAGAATGATCCCATGCAGTTGGATACCCGGAATATCCTATAGAGTGAATCCATGCAGGTGGATATCCTATCCTATAGAAAGAACCCATGCAGTTGAATACCCAAACAAGTAATTACTTTGGTCTCGTTGCAGTTATATATCTCGTGCATGTTACCTGTTGCATTGTGCATTCAAATACCGGGTCCAGCAGATGCAAAAAAAAGTGTTGAGAAATAGTGAATCCGTCATATTGAATTCTGATAGGCTTACGATTAAGAAATAAATCATACATATGCATTGCGGTTAGAGAACACCAATAAAAGTTGTCTTCGCATAAATAAAGCTAGATTATTACTGCGAAGTTCACTTCTAATAAGATGACGCAGCCTTGTGTAACAGAGACACCATTTAGTTTACTGGACCACCTTAATAGCAATTTCAAAAACATCGAGAAAAGGTACAAGACCGAAAGGAGTGTATGAGTATCTATCAAAATGTCAGAATTGGCTTGTGCTGTACGGTCAGGGCATAGCTGTTTTAAAATTCAGTATTTGTTTGTTTTAGATATTTAGCGATCGCTATCAGTGCTCCTCGCGAGGCTTAAGACATTTTTATCAGGCTTTGTTAAGGGAGCGGTCATTAATTATTGGGGGGGAGGGCCGGTAAATTTAGGGGGAGGGCTAAGATTTTTTGGGCTTCGATTTGGGGAGGGTCACAAATTTTTCGGCGCCTGTTTTAACAATGAAACTTTTACAATATTTTTAGGCTACTTCAATCGACCATTCAGCTCCACCTTGGAAATGTCCCTTAACCAGCAATCAGCGCGTGCTGGATGCTGCTAATGGGCAACGTTCGAGACCTCAAACATTCTGCTTGATAACGAGGTTTTCAGGAGTAAAACAAAAGAAATGCTTTCCTCTTTTGTTAAAAAAAAAGACGTCATTTTTTATGTTTTGGGGAGGGCCAAGATTTTTTGGGCTGATGTTTTGGGGAGGGCCAACATTTTTGGGTCCTCGTTTTAGATATTTTACCGGCCCTCCCCCCCAGTAATTAATGACCGCTCCCTAATAGCTGTATGGAGCCTGCGAAAGAAGTCACTCCTTTGAGCTTGGATCTCTCTCTCGCAGGCTATGCAATGCAACATGTACGAGATGCCCTATTTTGAAATAGGTGTATATATGTAATCGAGCAATTTTATGAACGAGTCGGTAAAATATCAGGACCAGTTTGACCAAGCTACGGTTCATGTCGCATATATTAAACACTCACGTGAGCTAACACAAATGGGCCTTTTGCAGGAATGCAATCACGTGGTTGTACTGGACAGCAAAAAACATCTGAATACACTTGTACGAGATCGGTAGTGTTATTAGTAAAACCTGTTTGTAAATGCTATTTTACACCTCCAATCGATTGTTGATCTTTCTAAAACAGCGTTTTGAAGTTCGTTTGCCATCCAGTAAAACATGGGATCACATGCATTGGTTATTGAAGTGACATATCAGCACGTGACTATTCCTACAAAAGGCCTTGACTCCATCATGAGAGATTACTGGATATATTATCATGGCTCCTCAACGAAGTCTGGAGACTTACAGTCTTCATTCGCGTTCTCTTTTTCTTCATACTTCCTTTTTCCAGATAATTTTGTGCAAGCTATTTCTTGGACACTATCTGGGCCGATTCATTTGAAACTAGGCATGGACTGGCAACTAAACAAATTGACAGAGGGTTCCGATTCTGAGAAAAGACAATTTCAAGTAATTGATGTTTTGAGACAGCAACAAATTACAAGAATCTCATGAGAGACGAAAAACGCCAACACGTTGGGGAGCCATTTCGACTGTCACTCCTATGACAATCACATGCATTTTATATCCCATTCACGCCAACAAAACCTGTTTAATTCAATTATTGTGTGCACTGATTTTGTCGAAGTCAGGCATAATTGCCAAAATCGTGCGACAATGTTTATGCCTGACATCGTTGATGTGCACATTTTTATTCACAAAAGTAAACGTATGGCCGACGGCAAGGTTTCTTTGAGAAAAAAATATGACAGACGGTAAGGCCCCTCTAGTAAGACATAGTTAGAATGAAAATTAGACCAAAAACGCACTGTATCTTGTCGTATTTACGGAGACGAACTAAACTGACATCACCAATTGGTTAGCATATCTTAAATGACATAGAAAAATGTCGCACGTGTTTTGGTAATTATGTTCGCGCTCTCCTAATTTATTTTTAATTGCACAAAATGGACAATGGAAGACTAAACTTTAATAAAGTAAAAACGGGGTCGATTTGTTGAACTGATAGGCACATTAAAGATTAGTAGAACATGTTTGTTGTCATGAATGTAAAGTGCATTTCAACCACTCATAACTTAACATTTTAGTCCTTTGTTATAAGAACAAATATGGACATGCGTGCAATGTAATAAATGAATGAAAAGTGAAACAACGTATTGTGTCATTTTGTTAATACAGTACGGAATATTAATTTGTGCAACATGGTACCGATTAAACAAAAAAAAACAATTAATCCTTTCAATTTAATTGAAATAAGATGGAAGAGCGAACTCAACAAAGCTGAAAGAGAACCATGTGCAATGCTTGGATAGGATAAGAGAACTTAGATCCAATAATTAATAACCGGCCATGGGAGAATCGCAATACCGGAATACGAAGAAAACTTGGGAAATAAAAGTAAAAGGTGGCCTAACAAAACTTGAAAATGGTGAATAAAAAAAAGAATATTTTTGTTGTTGGCCCATTTCAGACCACGTGATAGTTCTCCAGAGGATTCAGTGCTTTGTTTTACATTTCCTCTTGGGATACAGAAACACAAAAACGCACTACTCAAGGGAAAAGTCAGGTGGTCTGAAATGGGGCAACAAACGGGCAAGCTGAAAGGCTATCTTACTGACCCGAAGACTTAGTTCATTGCAACAAAATCTCCCAACGTTCGGGAATGCTATGTAAAGCACGTTACTCCAAGAGATTCGCGTATTATCACTCTACTGCACCATGGTCCTGCCCTTGTTCGATTACTGCTCATTCGTATGGGATAGTGTGGGCACGGTAATAAGATTACTTCGACAAACTACAGAAACGTGCTGTAGGAATAATTGAAGGACGTAAAGTCCATTATTCTGAAATGCACTTCACCCTTAATTGGCATCGCTTACAATCTCGTAGCGACTATAAAAAATGCTTATTAGTCTAAATGGTTCAGTGCCTGCCTATCTATAGCGATGTTTCGTGTGTCGTCATCTATTCTCATTAATGTGCCAACCAGAGATCCATTGGTTCCTAACACAAAGCGGCCTTTACGAAGCATGGTTGGCACATTAGTATAACAATTGCAATGTTTATCAACACGAAACATCGCTATTATGTGATTTGAGCATGGATCGTAGGATTTGAGTGAAAAGTTTTCAATTGTAGTTCGCGCACGCTGCTGACTTAATCTGATCACATCATTTTCGAAGAACGAGGACGCGTTCAAAGCTGCATGTGCTCGAGCGTGACTAAATAAACCAAAGTATTAGTTATTTCTCCCCTTTACTTTTTCAGGTAATCATAATTATTTTAAGTAAAATGATTAACAAAGAATACACGCCTTTTATAAGTTTTACTTCCGGTTACGAAAACGAGGCTCCAGGTGGTTTGAAATCCAAGATGGCGGACAACTGCACAGTCTCAGCTAGAAAGTACCTCCGAAAATACTCCCAAAAGTATGTTATTCAGTAAATCATACCTGTGTATGGTTTTACAATCACTGTATTTTGTTTATTGTTTAGCGCACAGAAAAGTACTTTTCTACTTGATCAAGTCATCAGTCATTTCCGAACAATGTACACCCGACAGGTTACAAATCTAAACAACGTTTGCAGCTTACAGAGGACGATATTAATTATTTCAGGGGCATCTTTCCGTCGAAGATATCTAAGCTAACTTAAAGGAGTCGGAAATATCTTCTGCCTAAAGTAAATTAGTATTGTGGTCTAAAATTGAGCCAAAGTGATTTATGAGGTGCAAAGCAACTTTTAGTTTATTTCTGATAGGCTGTTTAATACGGTGGCCCAAAAGTTCACGGCAAATTAAAGAAAGCCACGGCAAATTAAAGAAAGCCACGGCAGAATACAAAGAACTCACGGCAGAATACAAAGAACTCACGGCAAAAGAACAGAACTTCACGGCAGAATACAACGAACTCACGGCTGAATACAAAGTACCGTGGCCCAAAAGTTCACGGCAAATTAAAGAAAGCCACGGCAGAATACAAAGAACTCACGGCAGAATACAAAGAACTCACGGCAGAATACAAAGAACTCACGGCAGAATACAACGAACTCACGGCTGAATACCAGGAGCCCACGGCTGAATACAAAGAGCCCACGGCAAAACGAACACAACTTCACGGCAAAAGAAAAAGAAAAAGCCACGGCGGCAGTGAATTCTCACGGCGGAAGTAAAGACTCAACAGTAGTACCCCTCAGTCAGGCGAACATTACAGTCAGCGGTCTGCTTTTCGTTTTTAAAGATGGCGGACAACGAAAGAGATATTCTAGAATCGCTGTTTTATAAAGGACACGAGTACAAAGAGATTTGTGAAATCTTAAAAAGACAACATGGCATGAATCTTAGCCTTGGTCAGCTGAAAAGAAAGCTCAAGCATTATAATTTTCAAAGAAACAAGGTCGAGTTTAATCCTCAGTCTTTAAGGAATTCAATCATTGAGATACTAGATGGACCTGGAAGTTCTTGGGGATATCGCAGTGTTTGGCATGCACTTCAGCGGAAGGGTATACGCGTACCTAGAAAAGCAGTGGAGGAAATTGTAAGGGAACTTGATCCTGATGGAGTGGAAACAAGAAAAAGGCACAAGCTGCGTAGACGTGTATACATCTGCCCTGGGCCAAATCAAGTTTGGCATGTAGATGGATACGATAAGCTGAAGCCCTTTAACTTTCCAATACATGGATGTATTGATGGCTATAGTAGGAAGGTTTTGTGGATCTATATCACAAGGTCCAACAATCTGCCAGACAACATAGCAGCATATTATTTAGATACCGTCCGCGAGCAAAGAGGGTGCCCAGTAGAGTTATACACTGATTTGGGTACAGAAAATGGCACCATGGCAGGAATTCATTCTTTTTTTAGAGATGATCCTGACAGTCACAAGTATGTTCCTTCTCCTCGTAACCAACGCATTGAGGGATGGTGGAGTTTTTTCAAGAAACACTGGTCATCTTGGTGGATAGCTTTCTTTAAAGATATGCAATCTACAGGTGACCTCAACATGCTTGATCCTATACAGAAAGAATGTTCATGGTTTTGCTTTGCCAAAGTACTTCAAACAGGTCTTAACGAAGTAAAGGATAATTGGAACACACATTATATAAGAAAATCTAGATTTGATACAGTCAGTGGCAGACCAGATGCTTTGTATACTATACCAGAGTTTCGGCATGGTGGTATCAGTGGTCTTATTGTGCCTTTACAGAATGCTGATATAGATTATGCATACTCTCACCTTGTGGAAGCCACTGATGATTATTCAGAGTACCAGGAATACTTTCAGTATGTCATGGATGAATTGCAATTAACAGTAGCAGATGACTGGAAGGGTGCTCTGGACCTTTACAAAACAATTACAAATGTGGCTGTAAATGGAATGTGAGTGAATGTTCTTTTTTGTATGTCACAGAGGCGGATCTAGGATTTTGGTTGGGGGGTTCACCATGTCAGACGGAAATGCACAGGAAGCCCAAACTCTGTATGATAGGCCTTTTAATGCTTTGTATGAGGGTTTAGGCTGTGGTCTAGAGGCTGGTTTTCACTAACGCATAAGCACAAGCACAAGCACCAATTTGAGCGACATAAGCACAAAAATAAGCCTGTTCTCACTACGAAATAAGCGGCATAAGCATAAGCACAAGAAAAACTAAAATGTCCGTTCCTTGTGGCTGTACTTATGCTTACTGCTATGCTTATGCGCTAGTGAAAACAGTCCAATAGATTTTTATAGTTTTGTTCTCTTTATGTTGATGTCCATGCTTATCGCTATGCTTATGCTTATGTCTAGTGAAAACCAGCCTTAACTCTATAAATAATAAAGCAAATATTAATAAACTGTGTTAATATATAAAGGTACATGCATGTGACAGTCTATATGTTTTTGACAGTCTATATTTTTTTTCTTTCATGTTTTTATTAACTAATAAATTTGAACTAATTTCGATTTTGTTTTTGGAGTCTTTTAAGCTATTGAAATAAGCCCAAAATAAACCAATACAAATAAAATAAATACGTGCAGTTGAAAATGTTGAAATTAACACCTAATATTCTGACTCATCAAGAAAAGGTTACAGTGTGACTACTGAAACCGGGGCCACTTGAATAAAACCAGCCAATCAGAAGACAGCAAAAACCAAACAAAGATCGAATTGATAACAGCAAATCGTAGCGTTCCCGCGCTAATTAGAAACTTCAGCTGAAAGCTGAGCAGTTCTTCAGGAAATGTAAAAAAAAACTCGTAAAAACAGTAAAAACTTGCGACTAAGAACCTGAAAATTAAGAACCTGTTAGCCTAAAATTTGGATTCTCATTACTGTTCTCATTTATACTGTAAAAATGAGTTTTTTTAAATAAAAAATGTGCAAAGACAATATGTAAATTTACACAGAAATATGAATAATACCACACTAATGCAGTGCAAACAATATATATAACACTGTAAAAAGTGTTAACTACCTGTTTTATATAACAACCTGTTTAGCTTACTTCCCAAAAATGTAGGTTCTTAGTCCCGGGTTTTTACTGTAATAGTTTGTATACAACAACAATAAATTATATGGTTAAATTAAATAAACAAGTAAGTCTTATTCAAACAATTGTTTTATTCTTCAAACATCACAATCATGTTTATATCTTTTGAATTCCAATGATACTACAAAAGTACAGTAGTAATCAAATATCAACATAGTTTAATCATAATTGTAACTTATAAATTTAGAACAGGAACAAAGAATATGTAAATAACAGATGAAGCATTCAAAAAGGCTCATCAAACCAGCTCATCCGTTTTACTGTGCAACTTCTATAAGCAAGACCAAAATTAATAGCCTTAGTATCATATAGGTACTGCAGGAGAGGATAGGAAGCATGTTTATATTTAAAATTATCAGAACTACAAGTGGTTATGAATCTAACTAAATTCATTGCACTAAATACAATTTTAAATGGCCAAGACTAATGTTTACATTGGCGTTTCAGAAGATGTGTCAAAGCTAATCAATGAAGGTTTTGTACCAGATCCTCCTTACCTCACCCCAATTTTCAGCTTTCCCCTCTCGCACGCCCTATGATACTTAGACCAGATTCCACTTTGATTAACACCATCATTAATCAAAAACTTGAGCATAATTTTTATCAAAAATATTATCAATGAGTCAATTTCATGGCATAATAATATATCGATCAATGTGCATGAACTGATCAGCACAGTATTTTATAGGTTAATGCTGTCATTGCTACCTCTATCTGGTTTTTCTCTGATCAATAATTTGGCTGGTGAGAACACAACTATACAAAGACTTCTTAAATCATGTCTTACAAAAGCCTTCAAGATCAAAAGGCACTAGTCAAAACTTTTTTAACTATCAAAATGAAGCAAACGTCAGCTTCAAAATTTAGGAAGGCTGAAAACTGGAATGGAGTACATCCACTTTTTTAAGGTACAACTTGTTTTAAGTCTTGGAAAAAGCCTGCCCCTTGCAAAAAGCTATTAGAAAATTTTCCTTAAATGCATCTGCTGATGACATGGGGAAAACAAATTGTATGCTTAGGGTTCCTCTTAAGACAATCATGGTCGAACCTTACATGAATTGGTGTTTCTTTGGAGAGATCCCTGTGTCTTTGGCCAGTTAACCATAACTGCACCTGGGCTCAGATCAGCTTCAGTGAACCTTTCATCACCATCAATGTCGTGATCTTCATTATCATCATCAAGATCTTTATCGGCACCATAGGCTTTCCATGCTAATGCTTCTTTGTAGCCACAGACTGGTGACTTATCTTCAAGGCTGAAGATGAAGTCTTGAAAGTGGTCCATGACTGATTCTTCTAGGGACCGACGAGAGCTTCCCACAGCCGAATACTGTGGTTTCATGAGAGAAAATAAGTAATTTCCATCGACTGCCTCTTGGTGGCCTAAAACAAACAAACCTTTGCATGTCTGCGGGTGCTTGGTGACTATGTCAGCCAATCCATACAGCTCCATTCCTTTCCTTAGTTCTTTTAACATCAGCTCCCTTCTACTGAGCATGCTGACAGTAACAGCTGCAACAATAGATTCCACACATGCCTTGGTAATGGGTCCTGTGTAGCCATGGTCGATGATTGTATCTGTGTTATTGGCAACATCCTGTCTGATATTTTCCAATATCTTACATTCAGTTTCAGTCAAATGTTTTTGAAGATCTTCGCTGGTATTGGAGTAGTCAAGATCTCCTGACACCAGTGTGTCAAACACACAGGGAGCCAAAACTTTTGGGGCTGGGCCTCCCTGGGCCAAGCTTGCTGCAGCAATCTCTCCAATTGCCCTATAACTAGCAATGTCATTGGTGGAATATGTAGGGCTTCCATCCGGGAAAAACTTTTTCCCTATATCAGGAACTGAAGATGCAAAAAACTCACGTGCCAAAGCACCGTCATCAATTCCGTTTTCTCCTATGAACTTCACACGACATACATGAACAGGATTAACTTTTAGAGATGCTCGTTGCCATAGTGCAATAGCCCTGCTTACTGGTGCACCCCTTCTAATTATGATGAACATAGATGTTTTGCCATCAGAGATTACCTTTTTTTCCAGCAGTTGTATTACATTAGCTTCGCTATCTGGTGTAGGTGATGTCTTGATAATGCTGCTAGAAGGTTGGGGGCTGTCCATACCACTATATAATCGGTCGATTTCATCAAAATAAAACCATGAGGCGTTTTCACCATTGTTGGCTGCGGCAGTGCTTGTGTTTAACCCGGATGGCCCTGGGTCACTATCAATTTTTGTTTGATTGGTCATGGTTGTTCTTTTCTTCGCTGGTGGCTCTTTTACACTATGAGAGGTATCAATTGCATGGCTCGTCTTGTTTTCTGGTGCTTCAGAATGATGGCTGCTCTCACTTTCTTCATCACTGGACGTACTCCATGAGCTTTTTAAGTCATCCATTGTACAGAGAAACAATGTTATACGTTTGAAGTCCTTTAAAACTTCTTCTTTATATCTAGACAGTGTAAAAAACTCCTTTGCTGATCCTGGCAGAAACACAGCCTCTTTTCCATCTTCAAGGAGTAAAATGTATTCTGTTCCTTCTTCATATAGGTTGCTATGGAAGTCCTTCCACCTCAGCTGTGCTTTTTCCAATAAAGTTTGGTATGATGCATTTTTGTTGACTTTGAGGGCCATTCTTTTTCCTCTCTTCTCTTTCAGCTCTTGTAAAGTTGTGTCCCACACCATAAGGCTAATGGTAATTATGACTTCTTCATCTGTTTTCTTATAATTTTTCTTGTTCTTGCCTTTTTCAAATAATTGGGATTTCTGCGGTCTTCTCTCTTTTCCAGTCTAGTAAGTAACAAATGACTTTATGCCGGTGGATAAAGGCCTACCAAATGATTTTTCCACACCTGATTTCAACAGCTCTACATGTAAAAAAAAAATTAATTACTACATCAACATAAAAATCAATTCACAAGCATCAAAACGCAATATGCAAGCTAAGTATAATCAATGAATAACCAGTAATTTCTTAATAACTAAATTCTTAATAACCAGTAATTAAGGTCATGCCGGAGAAATAGAACCGAACATAGATTTTTAATGAAACTTCGCCCAGTTTCTAATTAAGATCTGCTTATTCCAAAAGTGAAATAAAAAAGGGAGGTCACCGTGTTCGTTTCCGCGCTACAGCTCGTTGAAGTACGAATTTCGGCTGTTCAGATGCTGTGACCGAGGGTAAACTAGGGCGAATTTACACGAAATAATTTTGAAAATGCTACGATTTTATCCAAATACAAAAAAGTCCTTACAATAATGCTTGGAAATGTGTTTCTGATTATTTTCTGACTCTTTGGATTCGTTTTTGTGTATTATGTGGTTTAAAATTTATTTTTACATCAATAGGCCTCCATCTAGAAAACATAGCGTGAGCAATGTGCGCGAGCTCGCGCTGGTTAAAATCGTGCGCAGTAGAGCGTGCGCAATGCAATACTACGCCATTACCTTAAGTTCTTACATGATTTTTTCTTTAAAATTGCAGTATTATTTGACAGTAATCTGCAGCTACAGCGCCTTTCAATATTACACGACCTCAACGGTTTTGATATCAGTTCAAAACAGCTATTTTCAAACACTCGGCAACACAAATATAAGTTGTATATTTTTATAAACTCATGGGTGGGTCATTATTATATTGTGTTGCAAAATATGTCGGTTTACGGTAAAAAAAATGCAGTTTTCGAGCTTATCTTGTAGTTTCATTCCACCATTTTGAATTAACATGTGAAAGACGTTCCTCGTTTGTACACACACTAGGTTGGGTAGTTTGGGCTTCCTGTGGCAGCCGAATTCGCTCAAATTCTTCTAAATACTCTCTTCTTTGATTATTTTCTGATTTTTTTTACATGGTAATAAAGACTACGAGTTATTTATGAGTTTGTGTTGTGTATTTTTTTCAAAAAAGCATCAAAAATAGTCGGTTTGGTATATTTACAAGGTCAGAACTCATATAAAGCTAGGATATACAAGTTTAAATCTTAATTATATGAAAGTTGCACAAAACTATTTACATAACTACTTAAATGAGAGAGCTCAATCGTTTAAATGACAAAAGGTTATGTTTGAAATGGGAACTAAATAAGCTTAAAGCGAAGGCATTCATTAGGCTTAAGTCAAGATACACGATCTATTACTAGTAAGCTTACCTTTTCCACAAGTAGCACAAAATACAGCTGAACTATTCTCTGCTTCCTTGCCACAATTAGAACAAAACATTGCTGATGTAGAAATCTAGAATAACAACAAGAAGAAACACCCAGCGACAAACACACAGCCGATAGCACGTGCGACGAAAAACAGGCATGCAACCCATAATTTTCTGACCTGATCAGACTTCTGTCTCTTCCACTTCCGCCGTGAGAATTCACTTCCGCCGTGGCTTTTTCTTTTTCTTTTGCCGTGAAGTTGTGTTCGTTTTGCCGTGGGCTCTTTGTATTCAGCCGTGGGCTCTTTGTATTCAGCCGTGAGTTCTTTGTATTCTGCCGTGAGTTCTTTGTATTCTGCCGTGGCTTTCTTTAATTTGCCGTGAACTTTTGGGCCACGGTACTTTGTATTCAGCCGTGAGTTCGTTGTATTCTGCCGTGAAGTTCTGTTCTTTTGCCGTGAGTTCTTTGTATTCTGCCGTGAGTTCTTTGTATTCTGCCGTGGCTTTCTTTAATTTGCCGTGGCTTTCTTTAATTTGCCGTGAACTTTTGGGCCACCGTACTTATATACCCTTTGGATATAATTTTGGGCATACCCCCTCTGGATGTTTTTTTCTTTTTTTGGGGGTCGCTGTTTCTCCAGACCCTCTAGGATTCTCCAGCCCTCTAGGATTTTTCTCCCCTTTGCATTATGTCTTGCCCTATTGAGGGAATTGCTTTTTTACCCCCTTGGATACCCTCTCACCCCCTCTGGGTATCCAAGTTTCTCAATAGAGGGGACTGCTGGATATTATATCCTGGCTACCATCCTGGATATCCCTGGTGTGGATATCTATTCACCTTCCTATACCCCTTTGGATATTTTACTCATCCCCGTCTGGATGTTTGTCAGTTTTACCCCCCCCCCCCCCCCCCCCCCCAAGGATATCCAAGTACCTCAATAGGGGGGGGGGGGGGGGGGGTGTGCATATAAAATGGAATGGCCCAATGCATTTGAGTCTAGCAAATGTAACTTTTTCATTTACTTATAAATAACAGATCCTACGAAGTACTCTTGCAGTCTCTCGCCCACAAAAAAAGAGACGGACCGAGACATCTACTGTATCCACTCCACCAGTCTTGGAAAGCTCTGCTTCATCTTCTCTAAACCTCCCAGCTGATGATGCATCTAAATGTCCTGATCACCTTCCAACTACTCCTTCAACTGACAGATATGACACCATAAGCACACCAGTCACAGTACCCACTACCTATTCTACCAGTTCAGCAGGCAATATATCATCTGGCTACACTGCTAACATCCCTAACAAGCTCCCTTCTGAAAACCAAAGTAATAAGTGCACTAAGTGTACTTTGCAGACCAGGAGGAGGATAAACCTGCAGAGAAAGCTAAATAGAATGAAGAGACGGTATTCTCAGTTAAAGCTCCAATTTACAGTAAGTGTATCAACTTTATAAAATAATTGTTTCTGAAAGTAATCATTCAATTAATGTACATAATAATAATTAGTGTTATATAAAGTTAGAGTAAAAATGAGTGATCGAGGCGAGTGTCCATTATCAAACTATATTCACGAACAATATGTTCTTAAATCACGCAGAAAAAAGATGATGACACACAGACATCTGAGGATGAGACCTGTTCTACTTCAGCCAATGCTGTAGCTACCAATATGCCACAGGAAGTACTGTTAGGTCCTGTGGATACTTATACTACAACCACAGAGTCCAGCCAAGATGAGTCCACCACTACTGATGGAGACTGGGCTCCAATGCAGGAGACTACAGAGGAGGCCCTAGGACATGGATTGGATGATGATGATGAAGAAATGGAGGATGATCTCTCAAAGGAGGCAAGGAAAAACATTAGGTAAGAAGTGTTAGATTGTTATTTTTAAAGGATTATTTTTATGCTAATAATAATTTATTATTAGAGACATCACTTGCCCTTCAATTTAAAATCTAATTTTAAAGTGGCTTTACATTGTGATCTCTTTCATTCTCCCCCTCTCCACAGTTTTAATCCCTCTCTTACTCTACACAGCATTGATGCAGAAACCCCAGCATATAAAGAACCCAAATTTATAGTCTTGTAAACAATGTTGCTGAGCCTGTTTACGATGTTCTGCTACAAGTGCAAAAAAGAAAAACCTACAGCAACCATGAGAACAAATGGCACAATGGTGACAGTCTCAAAGCATTGTGGGAGATGTGGTGAAAATGCATTTCTGTGGAGGTCACAGCCATTGGTGCTTGGCAGATACCCAGCTGGGAATATTCTGCTGAGCTTTGCAATCTTGATGGCTGGATCATCAATCAGCAAAGTAACACTAATATTCAAACACATGGGTCTGTGTATGTATGGTGTTCGTACATATTTCAAACACCAAACTGCATTCCTCTTCCCTGTAGTGTTACATCACTGGGAAACCTACAGAGCCAGTTTAATAAACAAATTGAGAGCAATGAAGGATGTGGTATGGTGTGGGGATGGGAGATTCGACTCCATGGGCCACTCAGCAAAGTATGGAGCTTACACAATGTTTTGCTGTACCATTATGAAAGTAGTACACTTTGAACTTCTCCAGGTAAGAGCAGTGCTATGATAATGATTGTTACTTTCTTAAGAATATAGATAATCTAATTTAAAAAATGAACCCTATCACGAGAAAGAGCACATTGAAATTAAAACTTTCACAGAGTTTGGGGAGATTTGATTGAATATTAATTATGTGGTGAGCTTCTAAAAATCGCATGCTCCAAAAACCATACAACATTTCTTATTTTTGCGATTTTTAAAGGCTTACCATTCAGTTTCTATTCAACCAAACATCATCAAATTTCAATGTTATTCTTGTGATGGGGTTCATTTCTTAATAAGATTAACTTTACTTACTCAGTCCCAGTCTTTCAATTTTGGAAAGGCCAATTAAACTGAGGTTTCTATTACATATTTGACAGATGCATGTACAGTAGCCGCGAGTGGACTATCAAAGTCAATAGAAACCAAGATTGATAAGTCTAATCATTGTTTTAGCATAACCAAGCCACTGTTCTTTCAACGTACTGATCGAAAAAAAACTGTAAGTAAGCCTTGTCTGCATGCCAGATCTGATCTAGCATGTGTACAGACTATTGATAGATAGTGCCCAGGTAGCCTGAATCGGATTGCAAGTTTGCCAATAGATCGTGGCTGGGTTATGTAAAAGCGATCAGATAGTGATTGTTCTTTTTTAATCCAGGCAAATGAAACTAAAGGGAGCTCACCCATGGAACTGGAAGGAGCAAAGAGGTCATTTTCATTTCTATCAGACATGGGCATTGCTGTTTGCACATTTATTTCAGACCGTCACCGTGGAATTGCAAAGTGGATTCGGGAGTGCCAGCCCCAAACAAAGCACTTCTATGACATCTGGCACATTGCAAGGTCCATGGGTAAGGCTATGCTCAAGGCCAGCAATTTCAAGGGCTGTGAGCGAATCAAGGACTGGATGAAAGGTGTCCGCAACCATTTATACTGGTGTGCAACATCCACCAAACAGGGATTCGAAGGTATGATTGTAGCTAAGTGGAAGTCGATCATGCAGCATGTGGCCAACAAGCACAGCAACCATCCTGACCCACTCTTCAAAACATGTGCACATGGAGATGACCTGGAAACCCGACGGTGGATAATAATTGGTTTGTACTGTTAACTGTCTGCACCACACAGTATTTGTATAAAATAATGTTAACTAATAATACTTATTATTGTTTGTCATTAAATACAAAAAGTAGCATAATATTATACAATAACATGTTTATGAATACCAGTACTAATGTTTTCATGCACAATAATTTATTTTCAGGGACTGGTGCACATGAAAAACTGAAAGGTGTATTGACGAACACTAGAATCATCAACGATATCAAGAAACTCTCTCCTGAAGGACAGACTAGCTGCCTTGAAGGTTTTCGTGCAACTTTAAACCATTGGCATCCAAAGATGATATGCTTCTCATGGTTAGGAACATTATTGCAGGTAATAAAGTGAATACTATTATAATGTATTACTATCTCAGCTCAATAGCCCATTTGCAGCTGGGGGTCATGATCTTGTCAACAACAAAAATATAATAGTTAGCACCATTATGCTCTCAAACATCATAACCACTGTTAAATTTCGGGGGGGCTTTTGGTCCTTGAAGAGATGTGGGTGTTTCTGCACTGAGGTTAGCAATTTTTATGTTCTCTTTCTATAGGGCAATATTTACTGACGTCATTGTTTACATTTTTGCCTCATTAGCATAAATTAAACTTCAAGCTTGACAGACTACAACAGTTGAAAGAGAATTTTAAACTTAGTAATCACTGAAAATTTGACATGGACTGTGTGGCAAGAGTTGCTGACAGCCACACATTCTTTAGTAATTTTAATGCTCATTACTCAAAATATATTTATCATATCACTATCAGCTTTTTGGTGATTATCAGGTGTGATAATCTCTTTCCATTTACAGCATATGGTTGTGTGGATGTATGCCATTGAATGAGGACAAAGTGTAAACAAAGATTCCCCTAATAATATGTTTGAATGCTCCTAGAAGTTTCCTTTGACTAAAATAATATTATTACCCTTCAGGCACATATTAGCAAGCCTTCATTTTAATGAAAATCTTAGAAAAGAAACAAAAACTTCCAAGGATGGTAAAGATTACCAGAGGGTGACCTACCCAAAGTACAAACTGGGCGAGGAAGTGGTTAGGGATGTTTCAGTACCACCAACATATGGTAAGTGATAATGTGGCATTGTAAGGTGCCTTAGAACAACATACTCGGTGGGGGAAATGTATATAATTTATGCAGGGTAATGTTTATACCATCACATGTACATATTCCCACAGGTTATGTTGAGGAAATGAGAAAGCTACTATTTAGTATGAACAATTCAGAAGTCAAGATCGTTTCAAGCAAGTATGCTGCCCTTGTCCCGAAATCACTGAACACACAATTCCCCAACAGACTAAGCAAAGAGGATGCAATTAAGCGCAAGGCACAGAGGCAGCAGAGGGAGAATATAAAACTTTATCCTGCTGGTATGTTTTTAATTGTAACATTATTTAATTTGGAGAAAAAAATGTTCTTGTATTTTATAGAGTATGTTATTATAATTGAAGAGCTGTGTGCAGAAAGGTTATAAGTGACTCTTGATCATGTTCTAAATTCTCCCTTAGGAACCAAAGGAATTGAAGGAGAATTTAGAATGTGATCAGGAGACACTTATGGCCTTGCTGCACACAGCCCTTCAATTAGAGTTCAAGCAATATCTGAAACATTTCTTCCATTCTCATTAATTATTCTTGATAACAACTACCCATCAGGTCTCGATTTGTACCATGTGCTGTACTTTGAAATCCCTTTTGACAGAGTTCAACTACACTTCAAAGTCCAAAGACTTTTGAGATTCAACTAACATTGAATAATTTGCTTGTTGAGGTGTCAAAAGTTACTACACACAATTGTCCAACAATACTCTTTAGTTAATTACAAACAATAGAAACATACATGTACCTGCATGTAATAATTTTTATTAATGAGTAGTAGACTATGTTTAATATATTCATCACAGGATTTGATGGTGCTTTCAGATTGCTCATAGAATTTGAAATTCTTTGGGCTGAAATCCCCTGTCGAATTTGGTGACTCATGAAATATTACTTTTAACATTTTAACTGCACTCTCAGAGATAATCACAATTTGTAGGAGAAAATGTTCACTTTATTAATTTGTATTGCAGCTGCAGAACAAGATATCTTACAGTCCACAAGTAGTGACAGACAGGCAAATGTTACTAGTGCTGGCAAGGATGTACAAAGCAGAAGGGCCCCTATGTGTAGAAAGTGTGGCAAACCAATGAGAGGTCACCCAAGAAACCAATGTGATGCCAGTGAAGTACCATCAAATGAGGACCAAACTGATTAGATGCCTCAATGAGATTATTCCATAAGCTTTCTGCCAACAGTTATATGCTCTTCATAATATTGATGCTAATTTATAGAAAAGCAAGGTTAAGCATGGATAGAGGATAAATCAGATCCAAACTACATGTATAATGCCATACAAGCAGATTCCACAAAAATATTTGAAGCCCTCACATACATGTAGCTCCTTTTCTCCACTACTACTAGCAGCATATTTTCTCACAAGCCCTTCTGCAAAAGCAAAATACAGAAAGACAAGTCTCAAGATATCTTGTTGACCGAAGAAGCTGCCAGCTTGGCATTTGATCTGTGCTTAGCCTCACTTCTGTGCAAATTATCATAAATATTAAGAGCCTAAAATAATAGAAAATGAAAAACATTAACATGTAATGTATATATTAGTTACTATTCAATGAATGGCACTAAATGGCAGTTATTTGACTTACGTGTAACGCCATGAATAGTCAGTGTCTATTATGCCCAAACACGATTTAGAGAGTAATAAAGAATAAGCTAGGTCTGACACCTTTCCTAAGATGTAGTCAAATGCTGTCACATTTTTTTGTGAGATAATGATTAAAATTACAGAAGTCAGTGTGAATATATCAATTGTGGCATGTCTCATGGTCAAGTGAACTTTCATTTTAATTATCTGTTCATGAAGATGTGTACTCTAACCAAGGCTTAATTTGCTTAGTAGGTGCTGGAAGCATTCAACTGAATCTTGGGAAAGGCCAGGCTTATTGAAATCACAGTCGTCATAACTTTATGCACTTACATTGTATATAACATTTTAATGTTGAAGTTTAAAATATTCAAATGAGAAGTGGTCATAACTAAGGTCCATTATCACTGCCTTTGTTGTGTAGTTTTGTACCCTTTTGCTTGTGCATGTTGAGATTGAAACCTCTGTCGAATCTCATGGTATATACAAGCTGGCAATGGTCTTCTATTTTCCCACCCCATGTATCCACATATCCACCTAATCACCCATCTGTAAGCAACAGCTCTAAGGTATCTGTTATAAAAATAGAAACAGAGAGACAAGATTACACATACATGAAGAGTAGGCAAAGTGACCAATAATAATGTACATAGTTGGGCAAATTACTAATTAGACATTAACCAAAGGAACCCTTGTGTTTTCTTGTAGTTTTTCTGATTTTCTGTCAAATAATTATCCAGAATTTTCTGACTGTAAGAAAACTACTCACTAGACTCCAAGTAGTGATCTACATGTAGATTAGAGTGAAACTTTAGGTAATACCAAGAAACCAGTTTAAAATGTTCACCAACTTTTTCATTATCATAACCAAGCCTGCAAATAACAGCTGGTCATCTTACAATTTGTATGGTAAATTTGAGGTTTTGACTGTCTAGTCAGACATGCTGACTGGGTACTTCTGCTACAATTTTTTTATTTAACTGAAAATGTTGGCTTTTTTGGCTTCTTGTCTGGTCAAACCTTGTCCCTGGCCTGACAAATGACCTGCTTATAGAAAAAATGTTTGCAGGCTTGCATAACCACATATTAGCTTCTCTGTAGCTTCACTTCTCTAAGGAAGATGCTTTTAACCAAACTAAACCATTGTTTCTCTGTTTCATTTAGTTTGCAAATGATTTTAAGCATTTCAAAGTGATGTTGAAAACCTGTGAAGCAGTTAGACCTAAGGGACTGGTTATTAGTTTCAGGGTCACAGTGCTGAGTGCAGTATCCCAGATTACTGGGAACTAGTTTGGCATGCATTCCCCTCATAATATTTTAGGTCTACTTGTATCCCCGATCAGTTTAAATTTAGAAGATTATATTTAGGTAAATACAGCCTTTTCAAGATATTTTGCAACTTGTACATGTATAATGTGATATTGTGACTTGGATACTGGCATTTGTAGCCAAGAGCGATTGCGAGATATATAAAGACAGTCCCAGCTCTACACACCTTTGCGTTGATGGCCCTCAAAAATCTACACTGAAATCACAGCTTCAAATGGTGTAAGATGAATGAAAGAAAGTTCATTGCCGGATGAACTCTGCCTTGCTAAACAAGTTTGTATTTAGCACCAGCCATCAGTATTCATTGTAATAAAGCCAGATGAAACAATTCAAGTCACACTATTAAATTATCAAAGTTGCAAAATCTTTTCAATAAGGCCAATTTACCTGATATTCTTCTACATTAAAATTGATGAGGGATACAAGTAGCCCTAAAATATACAGAGGGGAGTCGAGGAGGATAGAAGCTACACTAGTGTAGTAGTGGCTGGGGACAGTACTGTATATTCTACATGGGGATACATTCAGCACTGTGACACTGGGTTGGGACAAAAAGTACATGGTATGAAAAAATATCTCACATCTGACAGGTGATGACAATATTTGAAACACAAAATGTGGATGTGATGTCACAGACACTGACTATAGATATAATCAGTGTTGTCATATATTTTATATTCTCAAATAAAGAACCCAACAAAACGAGGCAACATACAGTTTTCTGACTCTACTCTCCTTCTACTACTAATAACCAGTCTATGAAACCGTATCTATAATATTAAAGGCCTAACAATACACAATAAGCCTTTAAATATTGTTTCACTGGCTAATTATACTAACCAAAATAATTATAATTATAATAAAAAAACTATAAGTGACAGACTGCCGACTTACTCATTCTCAGAACGACCAGCGCGACGACGATAACCACGACCATTTTTGTCCTTCAACATTGGTCCTACTTGGCTCAACACAGCCCTGTGGGTCAATGCTTTGTAGTCCTCGTGTTGTGTTATGCAAGATAAATGTTCTATGCTGCCATCAAAAGTAAGCTCTCCTTCGGCCTGCGATATTTCCCTGCAACAGCGACACTCGAGCGCTCCTTCCAGAGACTCGTCGCTACAATGACTACACGAACACCTACGATTATGAATGAGATGATCAAGCTTAGTACATCTAATAGAGAGTTGTTAATGAGACATTTTACATTCAGACTTCCCACGAATTAACAGGAACTTCTCTTTCGAAACGAGAGGCTAGTACAGTCGGAGTTAGTCCATCTTCATCTGCTTCGTTATCATGTTCTTCTTCGTCGCTCGATCGAGCGAGTGGCTCGTCCTGGTATGGCTCGAAGTCGCCTAACAAAACCTCCATTTCATCCACATTATCCTCCTGTTCGCTGCGGTATACCTCAGAAGAACTATCTGAGTAGCTGGAAATTTCGCTATCAGACATATTTAGAATAAAAATTGATCAAAAACGAAGAGGAATCGTGCAGCTATTTTGCCTAACAACCACTGTAAAACAAAGTGTTTTAGACTTGCGTGCAAACCGTGTGACGTCACAGATCACAAACTCGTCCCAGTCTCCTGGTACCATTTTTACGTGAAAATTGCTCAAGTTTGGAGCGGTAAAAAAAATTCGCGCCGTTCTTTTTTTTACATTTTCTTCTTAGTTTCTTATTTTACATGAAATATATAACAGTTAGAACGAAAAATATTTTTAAATTCATATGCACTTTAACCGAAACCTCTTAACAACACAAGGATTGAAACTACAGAAGCAAAAGTTTATTTGGTGTTTTGCTTTGCGCTTTAAGCGGGTCCCGCACCGCTGTTCGGGGAACTAATTAATATAAGCGAGCGGCCGTTGTTTTGTGATTATTTTGTTTCGCTAGTACAGGATTACATATTTTATGCTAGTTCTAGATTATTTGGTATAGATTTTCAGTAAGGTTATCAGAAGAAATGTAAGGACGCATTACAAGCAAGCTGTGAAGCAGGATGGATAGAAGTGCCTTCCCCGACAAACAAACTGCAGTGTCGAATAAAAGAACACAACTCTTCCAAGTGTGAAATGATCGAGAATACACTTTTTCCGAATTCTGGACGGATGTCTCGACAACTGTCTCGAGAAGTTTTAATTTTCGGAAGCGCTTGCGTCTTAGTCAACTGTAATACACGAACAGTGGTGGGACTCAATAAAGAACAAAACTCAAGCGCCTGAGTGTTTGCGAAAAGATTGGGCTTGATTTCTAAAATACATTTGTAAGATGTGAAATTTCATATCCAAAAAAGCGATATTCCATTGCTGTATAAAGTGAAATTTCCCTTTTACAAATGTAGACCTTAACGGAGACGTTAATATTTATTTGGTGAATGACAGGCACTATATGAAGCTGTATTCTCACAAGATCATATACAAAGTTATTGTTAAGCAACATGGAGTCAGAATTGCTTCGTTTTCTGCTCAACATACCATGTTTCATACACTTCTTATTCTTACACATGTAAAGGTAGAAAGAAAAATATTTTACCGCGACTTTTGCTTGCGGACGTTTGCTCGCGATCAGCTTGTGATCGCGAGCAAGGTGCGAGCGGATCGCGGGCAAGGTGCGAGCAGATCGCGAGCAAGGTGCGAGCAGATCGCACTTCGTGATCGCGATCTGCTCGCGATCTGCTCGCGATCAAATGTACATATCTTTCTTGGCGGTACTGTATATACTGTATTTAAAATTGTTACAGTTAATTTTGTTTTGACCTAGTAGGTAATTTTGTTTCGACCTAGGTTACTTTTGCATCCTAGGATTTTTTATATATTAATGTCTTGAAATAATTTGTTTACCTGTAACATACCCTATAATTTATCTGGAATCAGTGTCAATAATATTATATAGAATTTGGGCTTATATGTAAATTGTTTTAGGGTACAACTATATACTAGTATTCTTATTGTTATTATTATTAATGTTATTCATTGTACTCTTTTAGCTTGATGAACATGGAAACGTAATTCCAACTGAGGAGGAAACATACATTTGGATGGCTCCATATCTGAACGGAGTCCAGATGGTGGCAGCAGATGCCCTCCTGAAGGAATATGTTAAGACAAATATTCCACTGAACCTGACAGTGCCCATGCCATCCTTTAATTGGTTTCTTTTTATAAAGTCTGTCAAAGACTTCATGGGCGACAATTTATTCCAATTTCTCATGCTACTTGCAGGGATATCTGCTTTCCACTACCAGCAAGTACTAGAGGTTGTCGGTAAGTACCAGTAACATTAATATTGTTGTCCATTAATTGTAGAAATATTTTTGAGTCTGACATTTAGCTAAGATTTATATACAGTCAACTCTCTCCTGTGACCACTTCCCGTAAGCGACCACCTCCCCCATAAGCGACCACTTTACCAAAGAACTGTTTTTTCTCAGTCAAATTCTGTTGCAAAAATTATTAAGCGACCGCGACCACTTTTTAGTCTCAAACACTTGACATTTTCTTTTGTTTTTTTGTTTCTGATAAGCGACCACCAAAGTAGATTGTACTGTATTTTTAGAAAATCCTTACTCAAATACCACAAAGTTGAATTTTTAATGGCGCCTACATATAAGGAACTGAAAAAGATTGAAAAAACTAGAACTCCCACTTTACGGACACCCTCTTTAATAATACAGATACCACGTTGTTTGGTCCAAACATACATGTGTTTTTTTCACTGTCAGGGACCAAACCATACCTTCTCAGATGATGGCCATGACAAGTTGATGGGATATACACGAAATATGTTTCCTTTAGCTATATATGGAATACAAGACGTATTTAGCAGTAAACTCCTCATGCTGAAAATTTGAATTTCAAATTCAAACCCAAAGTTGATTGGTAAATGGTATTTGCAGTATCTGTACCAGACCAGAGGTGAGACAATAGACTATTCTTGTACCCTTTGTGTAGCTGTAAAATTTAATGTTGTATCACATTATAATTATTCTTAAATTATTTTTGTCACACTGATTCAAAGTCATCAGCTCACGCCTACGCCTGGATAGAGGAACTGAGACTGGACAGTTTGCTACCATCCACGCATTTTTAAGAAATCAACAAAATGACACTGTATTGTATGGCTCATCCACAAGTAACAACGTTTGTGCATTGTCATATAAATATATCAACAATAAACAGCCTTCCCAACAGTTTATACTCATGATCTTTGTTTTCTAAGGGAGAATTTAGAACATGATCAAGAATCACTTATGCCCTTTTTTCCCATAAAACGCACCAATACCCACGATTGCTCTCATCTGACTTGATAGCTCAGTTGGTAGAGCGCCAGACATGTAACCTGGAGGTTGTTGGGTTCGAGTCCCACTTGGGTCAGATATTTTTTCTCTTTCCCTCGTAGGGCGTGCACACTTAGCACTACAGCTTACCACTTTACATTACATTCTTTACACTTACTAGTGCTACGCGGCAAACATGATTTCATTAAATAAAGTTGCTTTACTTTACTTTAGGAGTGTGGTTTGAACGTTGATGATACGGTCTTAGAATGGAAGAAGCATCAAGAGCATAGCTGCAGATTTCAAAGCATGCTTTCATCGATCAAAGAGGAAATCAGATGCTTCAACTGCAAATGACAAAGAATGTGTTCCACTAGATCTACCAACAGTTGATGTATCTGATTTGGAAATGATCTTCCCTTCCATGACCAGTAAACCTGCAAGTACATGTACCAGGAATGAGGTTGAGGTTGACCACAGTAACTCACCACCAGAGACATATGTTTACTTTATTACCACATGATGTCAGTGACTGCAGTGTACTGAAAGAGAGGCTGACAATTAAGATGCGAAAAGAGTTTGATAAAGAAGTCTTTCAAGAGACCATAAAGAAAGTCAAAGGATTATTTGATGATATGTATACTCCTGACATTTTGTCTGAACTCGAGGTACAACTCAAACTAGCCGACACAGCAAGCTTCCAAATAATAGGAGATAATCCTGATGTTCTAATAAAGGTGAAACATATGTCATCATGCAACCAGAACAATTCCATTCACTGGTTTAACATCGATGCAGTCTTGGATCGGGTTATTGGAAAATAATATGAAAACTGTGACCCCATCAAATCTATAGCGGATGTTCCGAAAATTGATTTTCTGCCTTCAGCTACAGATAATCAAGCTTTGTTGCATGATTTCATCCCTCTGGTGACAAGGGCCATTGTAACCCGTATTCCTGCCTTTGAGAAGTTCAGGAAAGCCACACCACATCAGTAATCGGCAATAATGAACACTAAATGCGAAGAGGTGAATGTTAATTATTTAAGAAAGCAAACTGCATAATAAAAATATAGAAATCGGAAGAAAAGTTTTCTATTTTAGTGTGTGTGTGCTGTTAATGGAATCACCTGTAATGCAAATATTTTCAACAAGGTGCACATGCTCAAACAATGGTTACGTCAGCTGCTACTCGTGTCCCAGTGGTTAGTATACAATTATAAACTTTTAGTTGGTTACACCTCATGGATTATTCATGTTAATGATGCACTTGAGATTAACTCAAGCTTGTGTTTTTTTTCGAAGAGCTCAAATTTAATTCACCCTATATGGGCTCACCCTATAATCCCTTGCAATAACCTATAGTTATATATTATTGGAAAACAGTCTATTAACTCTTAATCAAAGCAACCAGTTAAAGAGAAGACAAAACGTATTTACCTTGGTTGGATGCATTCCAGATCAAATGCAGGTGATAAAGTGAAATATATTAAAGTACGAATGGATAAAGGTGGGGGAACAAGAGAGGTGTCACTTCCAGCAAATTCTATGAAAGAAGATATAATTTATTTTGCAAAATTGAAGTATTTTCCTGCAGGAGAGTCAGCCTTCGGAAATGTGAAGGAAATGGAGTTCAAAGTAGCCAACTCTCAAGGTGAGATAATTACAACATTGTCAGATGAGAAAGGGAATAGTTACCCATTTACTTTGAAAAACTATTCAGACTTGACGAACTTCACACGTATAAGACTATACCTTGCCACCAGTAAATTGCATTCAACATCTGAAGAACCATCTGACCTACATATAGAGGCTAATGATCATAGACATAGCCTTCCACCTCTAAAGCGAGCCTCGAAGAGCAACCGAAATGGTCAAGATCTCAAAAAGTGTTGCACCAGTAAAGAAAAAGGTGAAAGGTGGAGAAAGAGTTTGAATGAGATTACAGAGCAAGATGATCTCATAGATGTTGATCAAGTACCACAGGAATCCACTTTGATTGGCATTTCACTTGAAAGAAAAGTTATGAAACAACAAGACTTAGCGTATGAACTGTCGTCCCATGCAGACGAAATCAAGATGGAAAACAAAGCAAGGAAGCTGCAGCATCAGGTTGATGAAAGAAATAGACTTAAACATTTAAGAATATCGAGAAAACTGATAGTACCTCCTGAACCAATGGATGGATCTTCCAGGGTCAGAGTGGCTGTACAGCATGATACATTAGGAAGAGTGAGCCGTTACTTTCTGAGGCAGGAAGTATTGGTTTCTGGGTATGACTGGATTGGTTCACTCTAATAACCCAGAATACTTCAGTCTATGTATTTCACCTGGTAAACCCTGTTTACCGTATAATTCTATTATTGAAGTTGCGGATACCGTACGTATTCTCTCAGTGGAAAAACTTATGGCACATGTACTCAGATGGAGAAATGCTAAATAACTTTTTAATTTTCAATTTAGAAATGATGGGGTTTCATACGGAGGTAACATAATTTCAGCTAGAAGACTAACATGTTTAGTGATTGTCACGGGGTTCGAAAAAATGAGGAACAAACTCATGTTTCTCCAATGTACCCGGTACTTCCTTTAATTAACTACTGGTCCGTCAGTGTACATGTTTATGGAAACATCACTAGATGAGTACCATATTAAAGAAACTGAATGAATTATTGCATGCATCATGAAAGCTATTGAGCAATGCACTTTCACCATTGTGCTACAAATTAAAGAATATTAATTTCAATTTCTGTTTATAAACAATCTGATATTTAGTTCTCCATCGTCAGTAAAAGTGTAGAGGTCTAGCCACCAGATTAGCTCAATTTCTCTTGTGGCATGTCCTTCTCTATAGCCTACAATTAATTCTGACGTTGATGATGCTCTTTGCCTCTCATGCTTGGGGCGGTAAACGATTTCTTTGGCTCTTGCAATTTCCTCTGCAGCCGTAAGGTTTGGTTGTTCTTGCATTTCAGAATATAATCTTTCATCATTAAGGTCAACATACTTTTGCTCCTCAAGAGCATCTTGGAATGGATCCATGTTGAAGACCTTGTAGGCATATGAAGACGGATGCCGTTTGTGTTGATTCTACAATCGACAGCACAAAGCAGGTGCTGAAATAACTTTTTTGGCACCTGAAAGCATGTGATTTTGGCCAACAGAACTTTAGTAATTTTGGCCAACAGAACTTTAGTAATTATGTATGATAGTCAAAAACTGCAGTCTTCCCCAAAAAGGTTGCAAAGTATATAGGCAAGTATACCCGGGACTATGGGGATCGGCAGGAAGAAGTTGACCAACACAAGAATCTAGGTAGACACTTTATACTTATTACAATA
This sequence comes from Actinernus sp. WN-2022, assembly GCA_030867875.1. Taxonomy (NCBI): domain Eukaryota; kingdom Metazoa; phylum Cnidaria; class Anthozoa; order Actiniaria; family Actinernidae; genus Actinernus; species Actinernus sp. WN-2022. Next base: position 51,272,623 of record JAOWCC010000577.1, on the reverse strand, counting down.
AACATCTGTATTCTCGAATCCTCTGATATTTCCACTATTTAATTTGCTGGCTCCTTTTCACACTCGCATCTCCTGAAATTCTCCAACCAATATTATTAAATTCTTGTTTTAATATTTTCTTGAAATACGTAATTTTTCTATGGTATTCAAATATGAGTATAGTACAATCAATTGTATCTCACCTTTTGAGATCTGAGAACAAATTTAAAAAACTAAACATCTAAAGATACATGACAATCCAAATATACGCATTAGACCGGGATGTGTCAACTTTTACCAAAGTGCATACATAATTATTTTTTTCTGTATAACATATCTATCATATGATTACAGCAGTATAAGAAATTTAGACTCAGATAGCTTAATTGTTTGAAATATTCCATTATTTTTAACTCTTTCAGTCCTTAAGGACTTCTTAGAAAATGAAGCCAAGACTTGGAGTACCAAACTACAGAATCTAGAGGATAGGTTTTTTGAGTGTGATAGTCCCAGTAATATAATGGTTCCTGTCATGATTATTCTACAAATAAATAGTTGTCACGGATAGTCAATTAATATATCACGCATATTATCTATATCATGTTACAGAGTTTGTACTTTAAAGTTTAAGACACGAGAGAATAAATCATTCTTCTGTCCCAACCTGTCTCGATACTTGTGGTCAGTACACTGAACATAATATTGTCAGAAGTGGTCTCTCTCTAAAATGGATAAACTTTACCCACCAGAGTCGCTCTGTGTCAAAAAAAAACGTCAGAGAAAATTGGCGAAGATGGAAACAAGAGTTCGAGCTATACCTAATGGCTACTGAGTGATCAGAACAAGTTAAGTAATCCATTCTGCTCACTTGTATTGGTAAAAGGGCGCGTTCAATCTACAACACTTTTACCTTCGAAACCGATGGAGACAACATGAAAGTCAAACCGATTCTTAACAAATTCACGGAGTACTGCAATCCTCGAAATAATGCAACATTCTTACATTATCAGTTCTTCTCCTACAATCAATGGGATGGACAAACCTTCGATGATTTTCTCACCAAACTAAAGAAACGCGGAAGTGAATGTGAGTTTGGCGACCTAAAAGATTCGCTCATCCCAGATAGAATCCTAAGTGGGACTACCGATAACAAATGTTGGGAGCGTTATCTTAGGGAAACAGATTGCAAGCTTGAAAAAGCTATTCAACTAGGTCATGCGGCTGAAGAAACGAGAAAACACGCTGAAGAGCTGAAACACGCATCAAAACATAATCCAGTCGATGTGGTCAGCCAAGGGGCGATACCAAAATTAAACAAAGGAACAACACCGTCAAGGGAGAACTTTAGGCCACCAACAACGAAACAGCGAATACTTTGCTAACTGCAAATTTTGTGGTCGTGGACATAACCGTGGAAACTGCCCAGCATATGGAAAGACATGCAATGATTGTGTAGCTTAAAATCACTTCGCACAATGTTACCCGAGGAAAACCCGCAAGCCCAACCCACAGAATAGAAGATGAATGGAAATACTTTGTTGGTGCAATAACTCCCGAAGGGCTAGAGAATAGCAACGAAACAAATGTACAATGGTACAATCAATTAATCCACTCCATCAACTCAGAAGATGAAGAATTTGAATGGTCCGTCTTTTTGGAATCCAATGACACTACCGTAAAATACAAACTTGACACAAGTAGTCAAGTAAATATCCTTCCAAAATCGGAATACTCTTAACTCCACCGTAAGCCCAAACTTCACCAAGTGAAGCTAGGTGTGGAGATGAAACAAAGGGAAAGGGGGTCAGATGATCACTAGGGTATAATCAAGCACCTCATGACCAGGCTGCAAGTACATCCAACCAGTAAATAGTGCCAAGTGCATCCTCTTGATGAACCCCATGTCAGAGAACAGCACTGAGACATCTTGCTTATCTTCAGATGCAGCTAATTCAGAATATGAAGATCCCTTACTGTTAATTTCACAAAACTGAAATGAACTCGGATTGCCGAGTTCCTTTGAAACTTGGGAACTACGGAAGTACGCAAACTACTTTTGTACCTGTCAATCAAATTGTGATCTTTCAAATGAACAAAGTTGCTCGCAAAGTTGGGAAGTTGGTGGGGAAGTTCGATGCCATTTATTATGGCATATTCTTTGCAATCCGGTTCACAAGCGCTACAGAGTGAGACAGACGAAATAAAAGGTAGCCTGAATTTCAGCCACCTCCTCGCGCTCAAAAATCACTCGCTGAGAGAACCGTCTGAATTCCCGTTGCCCAAACCTCGTACATGACATCACTGTCCCAAAATCTGTCAGTAAGCTCCGATTGGTCAGGGCCTCTAATTACCATACATTATTGCTTTCCGGCAACTTTTTCTAGATGGCAGACTTCCCTTGTATTCCTAAAGTTGAATTTGAAAATGCTGTCTCAGATATTCTAAATTATAATGAGAAATATACAGCTTGTTTATGTATTCAATCACGTTGTTGTTGTATTGTATTCAGATTCGTGTCTACGTAAAGTTTCGAGAGATCTCACCTTCACAACTGTCTCGATTCGAAAGGTCGGTGGATTAGCCTTAACTGGTGTACTCGTCCTTGGAGTGTTCTGGTCCGGAGAAGTATTCCTTCCTTCTCGTACCTCGTTTCTTGGGGAAGCACCAAAATGATATCCGTCGATATTAGCAGTGCAAGCACTCGGAAATGTGGGGAGAGTATTAACTGCACCGATGAAATTCAGTCCAGAGGACTGACGATATTCTCTGTAGACGGCTTCAACTTCAGTCGCCAGTTTCTTTGTATTCTGAATCAGTTTCTTATATTTTTCTACTCTTGTTCGATGATAATGTCTGCAAACATGGCCTTTGATTGGAAGAGAACCAAACCACTTCAACAAAGTGACAAACTCTGATTAATTGGCAGTGAGTCGATATCGATCACTCGCATCTGTCAGATACTTACAAATTAAGCACCAGATGACAGAATTTCCAAATGGGGAAGTCCGTTTTTATATAGCCAAACTAAACATATTCCAACTTTATCTCACGACCTCGTAACCTTCGTTACACTCCACTGATCATGCACGATTTCGCGGAAATCTAAAAAATTTGCATAAGCGTACGAGGTTTGGGCAACGGGGATTTAGACGTTTCTCTCGGCGAGTGATTTTCGAGCGCGAGGAGGCTGAAATTCAGGCTAACTAAAAGGTTGGATGCTATCTTTCAAAGGACAATTAGACAATGATACATTTTGCTTAATTTATCAAACACTCCAAGCGAACTCGGTTGAAAACAAAACTTATTACCGAAGATCAAGTCAACTTCCACTGATCTATCAGCTACAATTGCAAAAAGACGAATCCCCGCTGCTACCAAGAACTAGTCAACGAAATCATTATGTAGGGCAAGAGGCTGCAAATGTAATAACCAGCCATCCTGCGGAAACAGAAACCAACAAAGAAGGTTAAGTCAGGTTTAATTTGGCGCCATTTTGAGACGTACAATTTGTTCAGGTAAAACTTAACCTAGCGCTTTACCGATTTTTGTCCACAGAACATATAGTTGACTTGATCTTCGTTGATAAGTTTTATTTTCAACCATGTACTTAATATAAACGAGTTCGCTTGGATTGTTTGATAAATTAAGCAAAACGTGTCATCGTCTAATTGTCCTTTGAAAATTGCATCCAGCCTTTTAGTTCGTCTGTCTCACTCTGTAGCGCTTGTGAACCGGGTTGCAAAGAAAATGCCATAATAAAATGGAATCGAACTTCCCCGCCAACTTCGCGAGCGACTTTGTTGTGAAGTTCAGACCGAAGTTCCAAAGTTCATTTGGAAGATCCCAATTTGATTGACAGGTACAAAAGTAATTTGCGTACTTCGGAACGTAGTTCTCAAGTTCCAAACGAACTCGGCAATCCGCGCGGCCAAAGTTTTGTGAACTTAACTGTAAATATGAAATTATTTCTCTGATCAAAATGAAGACATAATTGATCTGACATAATTCCCTAACACCTGTTATGCATCATCAACGCCTCCAAACTTACGCGTTGCATTTATTTCGTCATCAATAACTCTAAAACAGTTTGCCAACATCGACGTCCCTCGTATTAGTGGGACGGCCTTTTTTAAAAGTCAGGTCAAATGCTGTTTTGGACCAGAAACTGATCCTTTTTCTTTAAATGAAAGACCCTCAGAATCAGTTGTTACATGATGGTATGTATGTCCTCAGAAAGTACTGTGACAAACAGTCTGTCAAACGACAGATTCATGGGGAAGAAAAGTGGCTGTATAATGATGGACTCAGCAGTGTTCTGATTAATGCAATTAAGGAAGCGCTCTAGTCCCATGACAAAGACTGTCCTGGAACCTGGCCATAAATCAATTGATGTGGAATCTTTTTCCAACCTTGCACTAGAGAGATACATTGACAACTTCACCATTGATACTGTAATCTTTAGCTATGTCAGAACTCAGGAATCAAAGAAAGTGAAGGCAATCTACTTCCCATCTGAGATATTTACATGGCTAAATACCAAGGGCACCACATTCATTTGGGATAATATTTCGGAAGTGTTGTCAACGGTTGATGATGAAGACATCGAACTTCTACGCATTCCTGTGCATATGAATGAATGCCGCTGGGGACTAGTTCTTCTTGACTTCGTCAACCAGAAATTAATGTTTGATGTTGGTTACAAATTAGCACCCAACAAGAGTCTTGTCTGATATCAAGAAGATCTTGGAATTCATTTTGATACCCAAGTCTACAATGTCAATTTTGGACCTTGATGGACAATTTTGAGCGTTTTGGGATGCCACTGCAGGTTAAATGTAAATGAATTGGTCAGGAAACAGGCAGTTGTGGAATAGGAGTCATTCTAGCAGCCAGACGTTCTAAAGAGAGGGCCACAGTTTAATGTGCAGTTTAATTGGCAGTTCAATGACATGAGGCGTTTGAGAAAGCAACTTTGTCTACAGATTCTAGCTTGTGCAACTTGAACTTCAAACACTGTACAGTTAACATTGTACAAATGTTTGTAGTAATTAGCAGTCAGGAATTTGCCTCTTCAAAGCACAGGGGAGCCCACTTAAATCAGGCAACATTTCTATCTTCTATTTTGCAACTTTTTCCACCATATTTTCCCATGTAGTTCGTAATTAAAATACAGCAGTGAGCAAGTCACAATATTTGAGTGGGGCTCCTGTGTTCAAAGGTTTACAATCAGTAAATGGTGTACTAAATTAGTACTTTTTTATATATATTTTCTTCTGTGAAGTATAATGTATTTATTTGAAACCTGTAAGATCGGTCCGCTGTCGGGAAGTTCTACGAATCAAACTCAGGGTACTCGGAAGTTCTGAGTGCCAAACATTGTTTAGGGTTAGTGGAAAGTCGCTGCTATAAAGGGATTCTAATGGTACTATTCAACAAATAAAGAAGGCAACACCATATATTATACTGTCATAAAACACGATGGGCATTTGAGAACACAAGAGAAAGTTGAAAGCACAAGGGTGCTTCGGCTGTGTGCTTTCAACTTTCTCGAGTGTTCTCAAATGACCGGAGTGTTTTATGTATAATACATGTTTTTGCCTTCTTTATCTGCTTTATAATCTGGATTTCAGAGCGCGATGAAGGCATTCAAGAAGTTCAAAACAATAAAACACATGCACGTATGTTATATACTCTGATAATACATGGCTTTTTAGCCAACCAGAGCGTGTGTGCTATCCTATCAATATTATAAAAATAATTATATTTCAAGATGGCGGCGGCTGAAAGAGCAACACAACAAACAATTTGGACTAAGCCAATAATAATAGTTAGTTTGGGATACCTGTGGTGCAAAGTAGGTTAAAATCTGGTAAGCAAAAATTAGTTTTCACTTGTTTTCAATTTCTCAAAAATATCATACACCATTGAACCTGCATCCCATATTGACACAAATTTAGAGAACTTCCCACTGTTTAAAATAACGTATTTGGAACCAATGAGCTATTTTAGCTGTTTCTCCAAGTATGTTGTTTCTCCCGGAGTGCATCAAAACCGTTTGCATTTGAAAATGGAAAATACGCTGATGGTAAAATGTTTGCTTTCTTATGCAATTGGTACCAGGTTACTCTTACAAGTGTACCCCAAGAGTACTTTTCTCATCTCTTTTATGATCTAAGAAGTGCAACTCCAACGTTTTGAAGGAAGTCAGGCACTTGCGCCCACCTGTGTGTAGAAACAAAGTGCTTAAGGTCTCGTACAATACGACAGCGGAAGAGGATGTTTGGCAGGCCTTTAACCAAAGTCCAAATGCTAACCTAACTATGAAAAAGGCATTCTTTGGGGAAGATGAAGTAGACACAATTGAACTTTTTGGAAAGGAGGCCCTACAAGCAGCCAAGAATCCCACAAGCAAAAGAAGGAAAACATCAATGTGGTCTAACATTACCATTGGAGAAGGAGGGGGACGAGCCACACGCAAGTGTGAATTCATTTGGTGGCCCACTCTACAGTAACTTGAAGAACGTAAATTTGACAGTTAGATTATAGATTGGAAAAGTTTAAAAAATAATTTTGAAAAAATAGCCCAAAGAGACACCATGAGAAATACAGCAACACATTTCCCACAGAGCCACAATCTTTGGGCCACGTTTCTCTGCTGTCACGAGTATTTTACTTTTCTCTGGTGGCCCTTCCAGGATCACGCTGGGATGCCTTGTTGCCTCTTCAGGGCTCCCGCTGGTACTATCAAGGATTTATATTTCAAGATGGCACCTGCTGATGGACCAACTGTCGAAAAACACAACAGACAGTTTTCCGTGCTCCCTTGCTTAGTCACAGAATTGTAGCAAGGTTGAAATTCCCATACGTTCACTGTAACCCAGAGCCACTAACATTGGCTTAAGATAGCTAATCACACATCTGTATTTTAAACTTGTCACATAGACAACGTAAGGAACCTACCTGGAACCTTTGGATGATGTATTTATACAAGGTCTCCTAACCATTCATAATATGTATCTAGATTCCCCTTCAGAGGTTCGGCTGCTGGGATGCCAATCTCTTGTTGATTTCCCGTTTGGAACCTAGTGTGTAAATCGATGTCGGGTTTGCATGCCTTTCAAGGGCTTGGCGACTTTTAAAGTCTTCCTTGCACACATTGCAAGGAATAAAGTATTGCATAGTCAAAACGCTTGTATTGATTTCGCTTTTTGCTCGCCTTTTCTTTTCTTGTCCCGGCTGTCAATATTCTCTCAAATTCTCAAATATATTTCATTGATGTGAATGCCGTTGGAACGGAGAATTAACGAAAAAATCACATTTTCCTTTTCCCTTTTTTGTTACCCCTAGTTACTTTGGTCGTTCTCTCGCAGTTTGCAGCTCCTTATTCCATGAAGTTTGCACACATGTCTATTTACCGTTGCCTTTTAGCATTTACGTGAACATAAAGTATTTGTTGATAACATTTTCTAAAGCAAAACACTGGCATCGTATACTCGGGGAGTCTTCAAAACATCTAAAACACATTTCAGATACAACATTATATTCTCCTTACATAGTAGAACCAATACAAACTGCGTGCAGTAACCTATATCTGGCCTCTAAACTGAAAGTATTCTAGCTAATATTTCATACCATTTATCCTTTACACATTTTTACACCGATCGTCTTTTTTATCGCAGAGCATTCGCAAAGCATCTATAACCTCTCGCGATTGCAAGTTAGCTTACTTGCACATATACTTGCCATGAACGAGAAAGAACTGTGGCAATTTCACAAGAAAAGGAGAAAGCTAAGGAGAAAGCCTACCAAGAAAGGAAGAAGGCACAAGCAGCACAGAAGAAAATGAAGGATATAAAGAGGTGAATCTGTCGAAAAGCGGAGCTGCTGTTGAACGAGGGCCATCAAAAGCAACTTCAAGAGTAAGCCAAGGGCGAATGGGCGAAAGGGGCCAAGAGGTTGCTCAACGACAGGCTAAGAATTCCAGATCGAGCCTCAGAGAAACACACACAAGCCACATTATCCAGACCAAAACTCTTCTTGGAAGTGGAAGTTTCGGCACATGTTTCCTGGCAGACTACCGTGATCTGCCAGTTGTTGTTAAAGAGTTAAAGGTTCTGAATTCCACGATCTCGTCGAAACATTCGGTAGAAGATCAGGTAGGGCGAGATTTGCTGAAAGAGGTCAGCATTATCGACGATCTTGGAGATCATCCTGGACTCCCACTTCTGTTTGGGATATGTAGGAATCCCCCGTCCTTCATAATTGTGCTACAAACAATTCCATGGCGAAAAGCACAACAGATACAACAGTCTGACCATTTCATAAGCACTAGTGACGTCAAGAATAAATTACCGAAAAGATTGGCTAACAATTTTAGCTAAGACAGTAGAGGCTCTGGGTCATGTGTAAACTAAGGGATTACCTGCACAATGACTTAAAAGCCATCAATGCAATCCTGGACAAGTGCAGGAACCAGAGAGAATACTTGCCTGTAATTATCGACTTTGGAAAAAGCTGCATAATTAGCAACGCGCGTGAGCAGAGGTCTCTCACCAAGGACCAAAATACACAATAAATTATCCCCACATAGTGCCAGATATAGTACACGGGAGGCAGAGGCAGTCAACTGCAAGCGACGTGTTCAGCTTTGGAAAAATAGCGGAAACTATTTTCAGGAGGTGCAACTTCGAAGAGCTGCCTTGTTCAATTATGTGTGCATTGAAGGCTAACCCACGGGAAAGGCCAACCACACAGGTATTATATGACGGACTTGTATGAACAATGAACTCGCTAGCTGAGTGGCAATGATTGTAGTTGTAGAGTTCGTGTGTACACTCAAGTACAGTACTAATTAAATATAGGATTCATTTTCATTATTAATATTTGAAAACACATATACGTGTACATGTATACTGCAAACACGGCTGTTTCCAGCCATTAATTAATGGAAGCCATACATAGCAGGGGTGCTATGCACTATAAACCCCCAGTCCTCTCGTCATCCCTGGCCCTGGCCAACGTGGGGGGAGGGGGTCAATAGTGGTATTGCATCGGTGGGAGATTTGGTGAAAAATTATGCTCAAGGTTCTGGAGCATTTGAACTAGTTTGTAATTTGCTTAGCCAGGGTTGCCCAGGGTAGGGGATTTGGTAAGAATTTGTACGGTGTCTATATTTCACTATAAGTTACGCAGTCACGAGAAAAAAGGTGCCGAAGTGTGTGCTGGCAAATGTTAAAAATTCATAAGCAGCCCAAGGAAGTGGACTGTTTTTTCTTTTTGTAGTAGAAAGCTTGCCCTAGTTTATAGTGGCGAATTTCACAATATTTTATAGGGTAAAGGCAAATCTCCACATTAACCTGGATTTGGTGGGGGGCAGAGTGATATTGATACATACAGTTAATACTGTATTGAAATATTGATCCATAGGTGGCCTAGAATTGGCCTTATTAACAGTTGAAATCACTTCACTAAATACTGTACATATGAGTATAGAGCAGATTTCGTATGAGTGGGAAGCTTGATGATGAGTGGTACCATGACTCTCAATGGCTTTCCATCTGAACCAATCAGAAAGTGTGAAAACGCATCTCATCCAATTACACTGCTTGAATACAACATTGTTACAGCATGGCACGTACGTCTTTCCACTCACACGATATCTACTCTAACTATACATCACCAATGAAATTACAAGAAAACCAGGAATGCAATGGAAAAGTCATCAAACATGTAACAGGCCAGGGTCCCCTCTACACCAGGGCCTTGCAGAATATAGATGTAAAAGAAGAGGTATATACGTGCAAAGTGTTTTGTGTATGCACATGTATCTGTCTTTAAGTGATTTCCATCACCATGTATTATTTATCTCCATGAATGAAATGGATTTATTGCCAACTGAGCTTGCGAAAGAGGCAGGAAAAGGGGTTCTCATACACTAGAAAGGGGCGTGGGTAGAGCTTAGCATGCTGTGAGTCCAAAACAAAGAGCCGGCTACATCATCTAAAACTGGACAAGGCATCTTCTCTAGTATCCCAAGACACCACTCTGTGTTCCTGACTCAGTGTCATCAATTGTAGAAAATGAAGACAATGCAATTCCAGAGGTAAATGGAGCATGTTTCGAGTTTCTTAGGAAATGACTAACGCTACTGTAATAATACATTTCTGCAAAATCTCATATTACTGTGCTGTGCAACGTACCGTGGACAACAACAAAGTTTTTGATTAATTTTTGACATCTTTTTGATGAATTTTGTGTCCCCTAACCAATCAGGAAGCCGACATGCAAACGATACCATCTAGTGGCTAGACAGTGTTATTTGCATGTGCATTGTACCACAGACTGTTGGCTTCCTGATTGGTTAAGCAGCACAAAATTCATCAAAAAGATGTCAAAAATTCATCAAAAACTTTGTTATGTGGCCACGGTACGGCACGCAGCACAGTAAAGTCTATAAATCACATCCTTTATATCTTACTGGATTTCATCCTATACTCTTAAAACTTTCCTCAAAAACGTTCATTTATAGATGCTCTTTGAAATGACAGTGGTTATTTTCATGTTAGAGATCCCAATTTGGTGATCTCAAAAATCATCATGCATGCATTGGGTATTTATATGCTGTAGCATTGATTTTACAGTTCATGTCACAAAACTTTGGCTGTGCCTATTCCCGAGTTCGTTGAGAACTTGGGAATATTTTAAATCCTTTCCAATTTCACTTTGATAACAACCATTAGTTTAACCACCATTCAACATTTCCTTCTCCAACTTTAGTGAGTAGCTCCTTTCTTGTTAACAAATTGACGCAGCATTTTATACATCTAAACGAACTTCACAACCAACTTCCGAACTTTGCCGCAAACTTTGTTTCGAAGTTCAGACTGAAGTTCCAAAGTTCATTTGAAGTATCACAATTTGATTGACAGGTATCAAAGTGATTTACAAACTTCGGAACATAGTTCCCAACGAATTCGGGAATCTGTATGGCGAACGTTTTGCGAAATCAACTGTAAACACTATTTACACTAGCGGACCATTTGAAAATTGATGGGGGGGGGGGGTACCCGTTTTTTTTTTGGCTCGCAATTTTTTTTAGGACACCTATTCCTGCACGAATATATTTTTCTGGAATCGTACCTTGCACGATTTTTTTTAAGGCATTCAGTATTTGGTTTTACATATAGAACATTCTACACAAATGTCTTGACATGATGTACCCTGGGTGCCAGATGTTCTACTGCCCCCTCTAAGCCAAAGTCATCATTAAATATAAAAGTATATTTCATTGCCGTCAAATGTATATACTTTAACTACTATAAATGTATATTAAAACCCGCATCTGACAAGGTACCCTTCATATTAAATACGTATTTGAAAACTCGCACGCTGTTCACTTTTGTTAAAAGAAGACTTTGAACACGCTTTAAATTTCTATTCTTTAACTTTAAAATATACTAAAACGTATGAATTTCACCCTAAATAGCATAAACGCATAATAATATCACAAATATCATAAATCGGAAACAGATAATTCAGTATATTCAGAAGCAAGCGACCTGAAAGAGTTCTTAAAACAGCTGTCTTTGGAGGGCAAATATCAAAATTTAATAACCAATGGTTTGACACAGATAGAGCATTTACAGGATGTCCGAGAATCAGATATAGAAATGCTTGGGTTAACAGTATTCGAGTGGCGTAGACTGGCGCGCCTGATCGATTCCTGGAAGAAACAACAAAGTGATTCCGAACCACAATCTAGCAAGAACTCGGTTGGTGGTGTGGCATACAGGACTTCATCTGCTTCGAAAGTCGTCTCCTTGCCTCGAGTTTTCAAGAACTTCGTTGAGACCAGAGACGGCCAAGGGAACATAGTCGTTTCTGTAGATGCACCGAAGCGGAAATGGAAGAACTTATGGTACGACAACCTTGTCAATCCAAAACAAATTTTCTTTCAACTCTCTGTCTTTATGCGGTCTTTGCTTGGAGACATGCAGAAGTCGCGAGTGAGAATCGAACTCTGTATCCGTGAATTACAGTGTTGGGTGATATCTAATAACCTCATGCTAAACAACGATAAAACTGAACTATTGATCCTTCACGCTAAGCATTGACCACAGCCTCTATTGGAGCCTCTTGTTGTTGGCGATGTCCCCACCATGCCCACTTGCTCTGCTCGGAACATTGGTGTCGTCTTTGGCGATAACATGAACTTTGATAGGCACATTAAATAACTTTGTAAATCTGCATTCTATCATATTAGAAACATCTCTCAGGTTAGGAAGTTCCTTTGTGTAAAATCGACCAAAACGTTAGTTAATGCATTTGTTGTTTCGAAAATTGATGGATATAACGCGCTTCTCTATGGACTCCCGTCCTATTTATTACAAAGGCTAATATGTACTTAATACGGCTGCGAGACTCATAACGCTATCGCGCAAGGCTGAGCAAATAACTCCTTTGCTCATAGAGCTACATTGGCTCCCGGTGGAGCAGCGCATTAATTTCAAAAGCTTACTCTATTGTTTTAAAATTATGAATAATACTGCACCATCGTATCTAAACGAGTTACTTGTCCAATATGCTACGGTGCGTAGTCTTAGGTCATCTAATCAACTTCTTTTTCACCAGCCTTTATATAATCTTAAATCTTGTGGTAATAGAGCTTTTTCTGTATCTGGAACAAAATTGTGGAATGAACTTCCCCTTGATATTAAGATCAGTCCGTCTGTCAGTATCTTTAAGTCCAGGCTTTCTCCATATATGTAGGGCATTAATGAGTAAATAATACTACCCATACAAGACCAGATTTAAACTTGAAAACAATCCCGTTGTTTCCCCTGGGTTTCTCTGCTAGCAAAAGTCTCTCATGGCGAGACATATTAAACGCCGTGAGTGATGAGAGACCTCTGCTAGCAGTGAACCCTGGGTTTGTACATAAAGAATGGATCCTTATATTTCACATAATTTGTATAAAATGCTCTGTCAACCCTGTAAATAGAATCCGAGGGAGAAAGGAACAGTATTGCAGTATCGTAAAGTTGACCTGCACATACATTGGGTCTCCAATGAGGGTAATTTTAAAATAACATGCCTATTATGCAGTTATCAGCGGCCATCCTGGGTGGAGTGATCCCGGGCAAACAGGGACATCCCAGGGGATTCATTCACTTTTGTAGCCAGTTTTTATCCCGGGACTGCGGGACTGGATGCTTTTTGCACTTTCCTCGAGGATACCCGTGGGTTATCGACCCGCGGGATTTGCAAGGAATTGGACAGCGGTTTCTTCTTTCAGAGCACATGGAACATTGTGTTCCTACGTCGAACTATAGTCTTTAGTTGGATATGGAAAAGGTTGGTTTATTTTGCTTAAATTTTACACAATTTCATGTTTTTATGTTTATGTGTAAAAGTAGGTAATTAAAGTTACTGCCGAATGAATGAATGACCAAATAGTACTCGAAAGTGCCCCGCGGTCGGGATTATTGGTAGCTTTTTGTTAAAAAATATTGCCCTTGGGTCTGGGTTGACACCATTGTACAAATGCCCGGGAATTCACCGGGGTCCCCCTTTCCCCCCTGGGATGGCCGCTGCAGATATAAAGTGCATTTTATTTAATCTTAATTTGAAGTTGTCATTTTGCTTTCAGATTATGAGGATGAACTCCGCTTTTTTAAAGAAACTGGCCTCCACAAACTGAATAAAGTAACTGCTGAGGTAAAGAAAAGGCTACAGGAAGCTAAGGAGATAATGGAGAAAGTAAAAGCAAAATATGGGTTTTCTGTGCCCTTCAAACAAGCAAAAAGAAAGGGGAAAGGGAAAAAAGGAGCCTACAAGAAAAAGCAAGCAGCTGAAAAACAAGAAACAAATGAGAGTGAATGGGATACTGTTGATAATTCATTAGATGATTCAGGATGCGCAGACAATGGTGATACATCGTCTGACAAAGGAAATATATATTTGTAATTGTTTTTATGCCACTCATTATATACCAGCTCCATACTAAAATTTGTCATCTTTAACATTGTCTTTAAATGTGGATAAATGTAATTTAGGCAAAGTTAAAATCGAGGCATTGCTGGTCAGTGGTCTCACCCTTAACTCACCCTTCACGTCTTCGGCAGCCCCTGGTGGGCTTGGTAGGTCATCGAATGTTCTGCCGTCCTTTGTGGACACTTTTCATTGCCACTAGCCTCCTCTGTCCCGTCGTTGGGTAACACTTTGCCTCACACAAGCTTCGCATTTGGTTCGAGCGTTCCAAGCATTCCTAAGCTTTTGGCATCCTTCCTGCCCCCATCCTGGCCTAGATCAGCCTTGTGGCGTGCCCTGGGTTTTCCCCATTCCGGCCAAACTTGTGCAGCCCCCGGTGGGCTTGGTAGGTCATCGATTATTGTGCCGTCCTTTGTAAACACTTTTCATTGCCACTTGCCTCCTCTGTCCCGTCATTGGGTAGCACTTTGTCTCAAACAAGCTTGGCATTTGGTTCGAGCATTCCAAGTGGCAAGTATTCCTGAGCTTTCGGCATCCTTCCTGCCCCCATCCTAGATCAGCCTTGTGTAGGGCCCTGGATTTTCCCCCCATTCCGGCCAAGCTTGTGTTCCAATTAGTACTGGCAAGTACATCCATTTAAGCGATTAATGGCTGCTAATCTTGTCCTGACTGAACGGAACCGCAATTGTTGTTCGATGGTCGCGTAGTGTTCACTTCCAGCTCCAAAAAGCAGCGCCAGAACATCATAAGGTAGGTGGAGGCTTTCACTCTGTTTACCCTGGTTTAGATGATTTTTTTTCCCTCATCGTTGTAGTGATTTGACCCTTAGCTGGACATTAACAATACGTATACGTAGCCATTGTCGCGTCGGTCTCTGTGCGGGACAGTAACGGGAAATCGTTCCCACAATGCACCCGATATGTTGATATGTTTATATGTTGGACACCCCATAATTTTTGCAATTCGCTGTATATATATATATATATACAGTCGTTGCCGTTAACGTTGTCCTAGACATATGCACATATGGATTTATAGCCTTTGTTCAGTTCGCACCTTTTACACAAAGAACGGTAATCAGCCGTGAACGCGCCCTTTGTATTTGGTAACAAAGAGCCACGGTGGTCTAATGGTTAACGGTTTTGCTTTCCAGTTCGAAGCCCCGAGTTGAAGTCTTAGTATCGGCATTGTATCTTATTTTTTCTTATTTTGTTTTTTGTTTTTTTCTTGTTTTTTCCCCCCTTGTTTTTTTGTTCTGTTTACATGTGTGTTTCTTTTTGCAGTTTATTTTTTGACATTGGATAAGAACGGACGCTGTAGCTAAAATAAGACTGTCATCCTGAAACGGTCTCAATTTTTCCCAGACTTTCGAAGTAGATAATTATACCAGCACTGACTGAGTACGCCCAAATTACGCTATTTTCGTTTAGAACGGTGTAGCAATTCTGTTGATTGTTGTGGATTTGAATAAGCGTAATTTTTTTTACGCTGTGCCGGGCTTACATGTATATACCAGAAACAGTTTTGAAAATACTAGATACCCACTGATTCAAAGTATTATATCTTTGTTTAGATGTAGGAAGCGATTTTAGCAAGTGTTATGAATTTCATTCGTACTGATTTTGTGAACTTAGGCAGCTCATTTTGTTTTCGAGATTTCGAAAACATCGGCCGCGGGGCACGGAGACAGTTTTGAAAATACCAGGCAGTCCAGAAATTGTGCAGAATTCTCTTTGAAACCCATAGTAATGCTTGCATAAGTTGACGAAGCTTTTTTCTTTGTGAAGGAAGAGAACTCAAATGGAATTAAAGCAGTGTACTCGGCGTAAGGTTTACGAGTGTTTGACAAACGAGCACAAACTTTTGAAACTTTGCCATAGACGATGTCGATGTTCAAAATACTACATTCCCTGCGACAGTCGAAGCTTTTGCAAAAGAAATGTTCGAACAACCCTTAATAAAATATATGTGGATAATGGAAGTCCTAGGCATTTCAAAGGTTAAAAAGAACTCCGTTCTTGTAGTCACGTTTGAAATAAAAGCTTTTAAGGGAATGCAGTCAGAAGAAAAAAAAGGGGGAAAAGAAATTAAAAAAATCTTCGGAGTGAAAAAAAAGACGCGATGCTGATACTGAGACTTGAACTCGGGGCATCGAACTGGTAAGCAAGATCGTTAACCATTAGACCACCGTTGCTCTTTGTTACCAAATACAAAGGGCGCATTCACGGCTGATTACCGTTCTTTATGTAAAAGGTGCGAACTGAACAAAGGCTATAAATCCATATGTGCATATGTCTAGGACAACGTTAACGGCAACGACTGTATATATATATATATATATACAGCGAATTGCTAATAGACGGACATAACAAAGCCACCCTGAAGAAAGACGTACAGCCACAACACGACGAAACTACAAACACGTGCAACTGCAGAAAAAAAGACGAGTGCCCATTAGAGGGAGAATGCTTGACGAAAGAAATTATCTACCAAGCCACAGTTACTACCAAAGACGCAACAGAGACATACGTAGGACTGACAGCGACAGAATTTAAGACCAGATGGAGAAATCATCAGATGTCGTTCAAGCACGAAAAACGGAAGAACGATACTGAACTCAGTAAATATTTGTGGCACTTAAAGGGAAAGCATGAAAACTACAAAATCAAGTGGAGAATCCTCGGCAAGGCAAAGTCCTATTCAAATCTCACGAAGAGATGCAACCTATGTACTACAGAAAAACAACTGATAATAACTGAGCCACATAAGGCAACCTTAAATAAACGTAACGAACTCGTATCAACATGCAGACATCAACGGAAATATATTCTCAAGTATAATTAAACGTAATATACCATGCGCGCAATCACTTTAATGTGCGCACTCATTTTACGGCTTATTTCGAAGGTTTGCCATACCAATCATATTGTCGTAGCTCTTAACAATGCTCCGATTTGTGGAGATTGGCGTAACATAAAACACGATCACTTTAGCGCGCGCAACTATTTAACGGTTTATTGACGTGATCATATTATTGTTGTAGCTCTTAGCAATGCTTCAGTGTATAGAGATTAACTGAAGAGTGGATCGACTTCACGTCTGTCTACGAAACAGATTTGTATTAAATCTATGTACTCAAAAATTGAGTAGTCTACACATTGGCTTAATCCGCTCCTTTATTGTAGAGCACTATCTTGGTTTCACCGGTGAACTTCACCTATATATATATATATATATATATATGACGCATGTCAACACAAAAGGCGCCTTAGCAAGGAACACTCATTTTGTGTTAACATGACTCATCTTGTTTGGAATTCTCGATTTCCTTAGTTTAAAGCGCTGATAACTGATATTCTAGGTTTCAATGATAGTAAAATGCCACTTGCTTCCATTTATAGCCTTTCTATCCCATAATTTCCTTGTTTGAGATTTGGAGTTTTTCGAGATTTTCTACCTTATCACCTTTTTGCAGACGATCAACTAAAAGTGACATTTTGGGGTATTTCTAATGCACAGGGGCGGCTAAAACTCAGTCGACAGTTGTTCTATAGACAAAGACGGTTCTTTTGCTGCAAACTGCATTACAATCCAACGAGTTAAAAAAATTTAGATCATATGCGCTCATCCGTTGAAGACAACAAGTTTTATTTTCAGTTTTAGTTGTACTAATTTATTCCATGCGTTTGCCATTGGGTTCCGGTGGACCGAAACGCTGCTATGCTTCAAGGAACTCACTGTATTCTGAACTTTAATTTCTCCACGTCGCACTAGCTAGGTTTACTCTATTGCCCTGAATGAGGCTGAAGTATTCACTAAATTGATTTCAAACCTTGGAGCCTAGGATTAAGCGTATTATCAATGTGAAACACGTTCTATATTATGGTAGTTAGATGTGTGCGATTCTGCCAAACACTCAACCAAATTAATTAAACGCAGCGTAGCTAAGAACCTTTTTTTATGAAGTACGCAATGCGGTTGTAAAAATCGCATTTAGTTATTGGAAAGGAAAGAAAGATCAGAACCGAAGTTGTTTTAATCTGTTTAAATTATGGACCAGAATTAAATGGTTTTGGTCTTGTGTAAAAATAATTTCTCCTGCGTGTTACATAAATTTTACAATTGGTCGTCAGTTAAACTCACATTGAGACTTATTCTTAAGTAAACCTATTATTTACTTTGGACTCACTAGGTTGTACATTTATTGGTATTCCCGACAATCATTCAAAGATAATTTTTAGTAATAAAATAAATCAACTGATAAACAGTTTGATTAAATCTTAACCATTTTATATAACTTAACATTTATCTCGCGTAGAGTTCTAAAGTCGTTAACTGCAAGATATGTCAGAATATAATTAAATATGCATCGCGAACATCAAAACGAAAACCGCCCGCATTCAATTCTGAATAAAATAAAATGTTTGATCAATACTTCATATGCGAAATAATTACGTCGCAAAAAAAAACGCAAAAGAAAACTGGTGTGTTCCCAGTGAAATTTTAGCTCTTTCGCAGACTTCACAACGGCAACAATATTTTAGCTGCGTTTGGCTTTGAAATGTTGAATTTGGTTCAGATTGTTTTGCGGAATTGCAAACGACTGGTGGAACTGCCATAACGTGTTTCAAATTGATAATAAACTTCAAGGTTTGAATGCAATTTATTTAGTGAATACTTCAGCCTCATGTAGGGAAATAGAATAAACTCAAACAGTTGATCAATCCGTTTGTACAGGGCAAGGTTAGAGAGACCGGGAAAATCACTTTTATCTCAGGCTGTCTCGGACTCACGCCGGCCGTAACCGTTTATTTTTTATTTTTCTGAAAGTTAAATAATTTTTTGAACAAAAGAATCCCAGCACGTTTACTAACTGACCAAAGCCTATCTTTCAACGAAATATGAAGATTTTTTTTTTAATCTTTTGCCGCGGTTTGCTCGATATTAGTGGACAGTCACTCTTAAATAGCTATTTTTTTCTAACTAGTTAATTTTAACTAGTTATTTATTTTCCATACACCTGTAAATTATATTGTGAAATTTATTTACATGTGAAGGTTTTCTTCCATTTAACAACAAGGAGTGCTGTAAGCCTTGCAGCCTAAGTGGCTGGAAGATTCTCTTCAGTACCACCTTTTAACTATCAGAGTGCAGTGACTGGTGGTCGAGGGCGAGGTAGAGGACGTGGGCGTGGGAGAGGAAGGGGGCAGCAATATATAGTGGTGATCATAGCTTCAGCATCAATGTAGTTGTTGTAGATGCTGATGTAGCTGCCATTCCTAGAGGGTCTGCAAGAACAGAATTGGAAGAAATGGGAAGAATGGCAACTGTAATGATGCCGAAGGGTCTTCCTGCAAATGTTACCAAAAGGAAGCTAGAAGAGCTTGTACCCATTTTGAGGTTAATATCTTTCGAGGTATAAACAATTTAGTACTTTGTCAGCGGGAACCAGGCTCTCTCACAGCAAAGGAATTAAACCGCCTCAGGGGACAAGGCAGCCTCTATATGAAGATTAACCAAACATTTTCTGATGATGATAGTCAGGTTTGTTTCATTTGTATTCAGTGTATTAGTATGTAGCTCAACAAAGAGCCTGCAACTTAAATTTCCTTGGTCACCAGTTTCAAATTTGAAAAGAAAAATTCCCCTGAATAATTACATTAGGCTAGTTCTTCAAATCTCCAGGATAGTAAAATTAGTAACAGTGCCCTAAATATCCTTTATTGCTTGCATGTCCTTTTTCACACAGGAGAGCAGTAGTGCTGCAGCTGTCCCCATTGTGACCCCAGCTGTACCAGGGACATCTGCTTCAGTAGTTGAGCTGTTTACTCTGTCAGGTGAATATTTCTAAATGTGGTTCATCTGCATGGCTATCCCTTATGGATGTAAAGAAACTGTAACAATATACACGTTGATATCTGTTGATTGTTATTGCTATCTTTTTTAGCTTATACGCCACTTTCTCAACGTGCTATGCAGTGAAGGCGACAGCTGCAAACAGATGTAATTGATCAGGTTGATAGTGACAATGAAAATGAAGGCAACAGAGATTCTTCTTCAAGAGAAATAAATGGTGACTACATATACATCTATCACATCCTTCATTTTTTAGTAGATTACTTAAAGGGACTATGTCAACTATTTTTAGCAACATTTTGAAAAGCTCCAAACCCCATTCAAACTAACATAATCTTAGAAATAATGGTCTAGAGTTATTAGAATACGCTTTGTAAGTGAAGTAGAGCTATAGAAACGTTCATGTGGCTATAGATTGCAAGGATGGAAATGGATTACGACTACGAAAAACTTGAAAAGTTGGGCCATCGTTTTCAGGTTTTGAGCTTGTCTTTGATGTTTAGCCATATATTTCACTCTCACTTCTTCTCTTCTTATCTTAGTGTTCAAGGAGTGTTTTTTGGTATAATTAATGAAATTCTATCACATTCTGTCTGCAGCGATGATGACACAACAACAATTATCAAACTACTTTTTCCTAAGAAAGTCGCTAATAGGAACTACAGTCACTAGCTAGAAATATAAGTAACAACCAATAGGTATAATTACGCTTGCTTTTTCTAAAGAAAAAATTACCACATCACGAACGAGCGCGTATAAAAAACATAGGCACCCAATGGTGAACTCGTGGATGTAGTGACGAAGTTAGTGGATTGCTAAGAAAAGCCTTCATCTGAAAAGTATATATACAACACTGGTCCATTATGCTTGGAATGAACAGGAGCCATGTAATCGAGCTCTCTTTTTAGAATTTCACAATTCCCCGATACCCTTTTGCAGCTGCGATATCAATTGACTTTTTGTGAAAATTTCACACAAATAGAATAAATTCTTCTTGAGTGGGAGCTTTTTTAAAACTCTATTTTGGTTCAAAATCGAAAGCGTAGAAAATAGCAATTCAAAAAATTTAGCCATCTGTCGTGCGTGAATCTGAAGCCCCGCCTCTCCAACAATTAGCGAGCTCTTGGCCAATCACTTCTCATCACAGTCCAACTATCTGTCAAGATTTCCCGCCAATGTCGATTTCCGATCAAAGCTACGCGCTGCATCGAGAAAATGTTAATATAGCCGGTTGTTCTAGTTCTCTTGTGTGACTTGAAAAATGGGAAAGATAAAAAGACCTCAAGGGACAAAGCCAAGGTGAACACCTAGAGACGCTTTGAATGCCAGCATAGTTAGTAGAGGAGACAGCGATTTGCAGGCGCCTGAAACAGCGCGGCAATCGTTTCAAGCGATTCAGATCGAGTCACCGACAGACTTTACGTTTCCATCTATAAAGCTTTCTTGGCCCGGGTTTCTTGGAAACAAATATTCTCTCGGCCGGCTCCAATCAGTATCTATTTATGTTCAGATGTGGACCACTCGGCACTCTGTCTAAAAGTGAAAATACGCGAACCCTTGTCGGATTTTGCGACGACTTCTATTTAGCTATTTGGCTCGTAGTCGTATGCATTGTTTGGCCATGTTTTGCTTTTCTTTTTTCTTTGTTTTCCAAGCGAAGGGCACCTGCTTTTTTTTGAACGGAGCTTTTGGTATATGATAAACTACTGCTAAAACTACATTTCTGTTTGAAGGTATCCGGTAACCTTAACCATTTGGGGAGTTTTACATACGTTTTACGCATGTAACCTATCTGAAATAGCTGAAAATGGCATTTCAGAGCTTCTATATTTCAAAAAAAACAAAAACATGTTCGTTCCTGGGCCGTTCCCTGAGTTGGCAGAACGCCCAGTAAAAATATAAACTGATCGACATCTTGAGATTGTAATGCCTAATCACCGCGAGAAAGGTCTCATTTCGTTGGCAGAAGGCCCAGTAAAATATAAAGTGATCGACATCTTAGAATTACCGTGGGAAAGGTCTCATTTCATTGTGATCTTATACTTCGGATCGGAATGATCTCGGAAAGCAACCATAAAATTTCACGAAGAACACACACTCGATCAAATACTTGTATTTAAGAGTAAACGGATTCTAATTCTACTATAGAATTGAGGTACAATTTTAAACTATACATTTATATTTGTGATTTATTACACTCACCAGTATTTTATTCTGCCTTCGAGACTCATCCCCTTCAAGAACCGTTCAACGCTAGACTTCGGCGTGCGACATATGTTTGCGAGTCAAGTGGCCTAATATTCCCGGGAAACCAAACCTTTTGTGGAATACAGAACCTTGTAAACAAGTCTATCATTTCATAAAGTTGATTTTTCTGCCATCACAGTGTGTAGTCTCCGTGTAAAACACTTCTGCAGCTCTGAATGCCACTCGCCCGACGGCCGACAGCTCACAGTGCCATAAACGTCCCCGAGGCTTCCTCGCTCGTATTCCGAACAGCATACGATTTGATATTGATTGATTTTTTGCTAACGGCTAGCTAGCTAGCCATCATTCGCCCACCTCACGCAAAAACGCGTTCCTGCGCATGCGCGCATCCACGAGTTAAAAAGGGGTGAATTAAAACTCTCATCAGTTAAAAACATTTTAAGAAGCATAAAATACAGAAATTCATATTCAGAAATAAATTTTAGCTTTGAAACAAACTGTTTCGGCGCCATTTCTGTAATTTTTCTAAGGATTTGGTTGGAGTACGTTTTTTGGGAGCCATGCGTAGTGGCTAGTGTTCCTTGCTGTATATCACAACTCTTTCGTGAAAATGTGTGTCACAGTACATAGTGGGTGCTGCGCCGCAGTGATGAGAGGCTGAAGTGTTAACCACTCGGCCATCGGTGCTTCCATGATGTTCCTCCAGAATACGCTATCATTTATGCTGTTATACGAATGCTGTCAATTCAAAGTGCATGCACTTGAGCTACGTTCCTTTAATAACTGATGCATTTTTATAAGGAACCCTGTATTTCATGTCTATGGCCTCCACTCCAGCTTGTGCTAATTTTTTTTTACTTTACAGAAATACGCTGGGCCAAAGAATGAAAGCTTGGCTGCTATGCTTGCCTGTGTACAGCCGTTATAGTACCACGAGTTAAGGGTACCATGACGGTAATACACATGCTACCGCTATGCAGGTAATGATGTCTAATGAGTTACCTTTGTCATAAACAAAGGAATACACTTGCGTCATTACAAATTGCTCCCAGTACGCGAAGCAGACCTATGCTTTTGTAAAGAAGTAAATAACTCGACTTTCGTATGTTGTGTATGTCGTATGTGTATGTTGTGTTCGTCGTGTTTACTACCCAAACTAAGATTTTAACGCTGCAACGTTATTTAATCCAGTTCTGGACTCGGAAATAGCAAATGAAACTGTCCCAGCATGCTTTGCGGCCAAAACGGAAAGGGCGATGTTTTTTTACGGGTAGAAAAGACTACCTCTCGTAAGCAACCACTTTTCCAGGTCCCGAGGGTGGTCGCTTACGGAGGGTTCAACTGTATTTGAAGTTTGAAAATAATCTTGAAAAGGAATTTATAAGGAGTAATAGAACAAGCAAGTAATCAAGTCATTTCTACAACAATAATATTTGTTTCGTTATTCTTTAAGGGGTGGGTGGGAATTATAGAATCTATTCAACGCAGGGCAAGTACATTTATCTGTAAAACCTTGCCTCAACCTAGCTACAAATATATACAGGGATCGTTTGGTGTCCTTAAACCTTTTCAGTGGCTATCAATTACTGGTTAGAATACCTAGATATAGTCTTTTTTTACAAAAGTCTAATGGTATTGGTATTGATATCACTAAATATGTGAACTCATGCTCCGTTCATTCCCGCTGTGCTTCCTCTGGTTTGTACTTCAGCGTGCAGCTTTCAGGCAATCTGTCATTCCCAAGAGGTCCAGCTTTAGGGACTTGTACTTTTTGCACATTGTTAAAGGATAACTGAACCCTAAATCAATCCAACGACTATACAAATGTTTATGCAAGAGAAATAAGTTATATTTTATTTCTTTGTGGTACACGTCTAAAGAGAGGAAATACATTTTGAAGGTCGAAAATTAGCCGGCTCAATTCAGTGCTTTCCCCCCATATCGTACGTCATGCCAAGGAAAAACAACCACACCTTCAGCACAAAAAAAGCACAATTGTGCACAATTATGAGTTGCTAAGTACAGACGGCTCAATTCCTGTAATCTGTGACGTATGATACAGGGAATAATTGATCAATGTTAGGGACAATAGTCCTTGAACTGGTTTTGCTATGCTTTCAATCGGATATTGTTGGGCATGAGAATGGCACAATGCAACAAAACTGTCACTGACAGTTGATAACTTTTTTAGTTTTATACATGTCATATGATTTTATTCACGGCCATTTGTGGCAGTTTTTGTTCCTCCTTGCGCTTTATAATTCTCTAGATCTGAAAATAGGAGAACAATTTGAAAAGTATTATTTCGTACACAAGGGAGGAGGGGGATGGGGAATGGTGAGTACCGCACAGAGTGGGGGGAGAGTGGTCAAGGACAATTTAACAGGGGAGGGGGGTGGGTCAGCTTTGGTCAGCCCTCCCTTTGAAGTGAACCGCACAACAAGCATGGGATGCATTATAAAGAAGCAGCTACAGTACAGCCTGTACCTCCAAAAGGTGTCCGGGTCAAATCCCATTACTCTTAAGACAATGTGGGCCGCGTCAGGCAAAAAGGGCCAGGACGACAGTCAAGTTAAATAATTCCAACAACGGTGTTCCTAATAACAGGTTGAATATTGTATTGTATTCTTAACGAGAAGCACTACATTTCATTCCTAACAATAAATGTCAGTTTCAAGAAATTGACAACAAAAATCAGGGGTGAAATTTACTTGATTTTGATGCAAGGGCCCGATTACAAATATGACCACAAAAATTAGGAATCCCGTCAGAGGGGATGATTTTGATGTATGACATTCATTTATACCTGCTGGCATTAAAGAGTAAAACATAAATAAGATGAACGAGATGATCACTTTTTGGCCAAAAATATTCTTTTCTGCAGTCATTCTACTCTCCGTAGCTCATATGATTTTAGCAATAGTACAAGTTACACCTTGAAACAATAGTCTGATGATAAGGAATCATTTGCGTCTGCTAATGATTGTAAAAATATGTAAAAATATCGTAAATTTCGTCTTCGATTTCAGTGGTCAATTTCATGAAATCAACACTACTTGTTAGTAGCACAATGTGGCGCTCGCGATGCATATTGTAATCGCGCCACAAGTATAAAAAACGTGGTACAATTTCAAAAAACATTTACATATTATGTCGTCCGGGCCCTTTTTGCCTGACGCGGCCCATGTAAGTATCCACAGTTTCACGTATAAAGCAATTCTATGGCGTCTAGTTTAT
This sequence comes from Actinernus sp. WN-2022, assembly GCA_030867875.1. Classification (NCBI taxonomy): domain Eukaryota; kingdom Metazoa; phylum Cnidaria; class Anthozoa; order Actiniaria; family Actinernidae; genus Actinernus; species Actinernus sp. WN-2022. The sequence continues at coordinate 51,247,354 of JAOWCC010000577.1, read as the reverse complement.
AGCAGTTTTGATCTACAGTAATATTTGTTTGTTCGTTCTTTCAATGTTTATTACTCGGACCACGCATAAAGCGGGTCCGAGTCTTAAAGTAGCCGCTCTGTCTTATTTTTATTATTACTTATTTTTTTCGTCCTTGCAAGTGGTCGTCGTTAAAAGTACACACCAATACATATGAGTAACATACGAGTTTCTTTTGTTATAAATTACAGCAGGCTGCTTTTTTATTTAGACTTACAGTCGGAACAGGTCAAGCGTTCCTCCCTTGAGCCACAAATGAAGTTCGTTATTCAAAATTTGATTTCATTCTTCATTTCAAATTTCCATTGTTTAAATGAAACTTGCAAAATTCAAAATAAGCCTAAATTCTAATTAGTCTCGTTCGTTCTTGGGTCCTTCATCGAACTACCTCCGGAAGTTGCAAATAAGAAAGCCGTGATCAACGTAAAAAACAACGACGACAACTGCTTTCGTTGGACACTACGCTCAGCAATGTTTCCAGTTGCGAAACACCCACAGAGGACATCGAAGTATCAAGAAGACGATGGATTGAAACTAGATTGGCTTAGCCTACCAACACCAATCTCACAAATAACGCGCGTGGAGAAGCAGCTCGACCTCGCAATCAACGTTTTTGGGTGGGAGAAAGGTGTGATTGTCTATAGGATTAGCAAGCAATGTGGGGACATCCAACGCATTAACCTTCTGTTAATAGAGAAGTCCGGAAAGTACCACTACGCTTGGATTAAGGACTTGAACCGCCTCCTATTCGATCAGAGCAAGCACGAGCACCGAAAGCACTTTTGCGAGAGGTGTCTCCACGGATACTGCCGAGAAGATCTCCTCGAAAAACACAAGCCCGAGTGTCAAGGTATAGGGGGAACCGCCGTGAGAGTGGAAATGCCTAAAGAGGGCGAAAACAAGCTCTCTTTCCAAAACCACCACAGACAGCTGCCAGCCCCATACGTCATATATGCAGATTTCGAGGCTTTGACAACGAAGATCGCAGGACCAGAGCTGGATCCCACAAAGAGCAACACTCAGAACACACATCATCATGAGGCTTGTGGCTTTGGCTACGTCGTGGTGCGATGCGATGGCCATACGGAGCCTCCAGTTGTTTACAGAGGTCTGGATGCTGCAGAAAGGTTCCTGGAGGCAATGCAACGAGAAGAATCGAAAATCAAGGTAGTTTTGGAAAATCCCAAAGCGATATGGATGACCCAAAAGAATGAGTTTGCCCACAATACGGCCACAATCTGCCATGTGTGCGAGAAGCCACTCTACGGTGACTCAGTTCGCGACCATTGCCACATCACAGGCAAGTACAGAGGCGCAGCCCACAATGCTTGTAACCTCAAGCTGCGGTTGAGCCCCAAAACCACAACCATACCAGTCGTATTCCACAACTTGCGGGGTTACGACTCACATCTCATAATGCAGGCTATTTCAAAGATGGAGGGACAGATCACATGTATTCCCAATAACACGGAGAAGTACATATCATTCTCCCTAGGCCAACTGCGATTCATCGACAGCGCTCAATTCCTCTTGGCATCCCTAGACAAGCTGGTGTCAGCCAACCAGCCAGAAGCCTTCCAGATTACTGCTCTGTATGAGCCTAGTGTAGAGCGGCAATGCCTACTCTTGCGAAAAGGCATCTATCCGTATGAGTATATGGATAGCTGGAATCGGTTCGCAGATCCACTCCCACCACAAGCCGACTTCTACAGCAAGCTATCAGCTGAAGGCATTTCCGAGGAGGACTATGCCCACGCTCAAAAGATCTGGAGCACTTTCGACTGCAAAGATATGGGAGACTACCATGACCTATATCTCCGAACTGATGTGCTTCTTCTGGCAGATGTCTTTGAGACCTTTCGGGAAACGTGTCTACATCAGTATGGCTTGGATCCTGCACACTACTACACCAGCCTGGTCTCTCTTGGGATGCGCTCTTGAAAACTACAGGTGTGGAGCTCGAGCTGCTCGTGGACTGTGACCAGCATCTCTTCATAGAGAAAGGTCTTCGCGGAGGTATATCTATGGTATCCAAGAGACATGCCAAGGCCAACAATCCTCTGGTTGAGTGCTATGACCAATCCAAGCCCACAACGTACATCCAGCACCTCGATGCCAACAACCTATATGGATGGGCGATGAGTCAGCCACTACCAACGGGAGGCTTCGGGTGGGTAGAGGACCTTCAAGAACTCACCAATACCATAGTAGGCTATCCATCTGACAGCCCCAAGGGCTACATACTAGAAGTGGATCTCGAATACCCACAAGAACTCCACAACACGCACAACGCCTATCCGCTAGCACCAGAGCGCATGAAGATCCCAAAGGAGTGGATGTCCGAATATCAGTGCAACCTCAAAGGTACGTCGATAGAGGTTGAAAAGTTGGTGCCGAACCTCCGCGATAAAGATCGATACGTACTCCACTACCGCAATCTACAGCTTTACCTATCCCTAGGCATGCATCTCAAGAAGATTCGCAGAGCACTACGATTTGACCAAAGTCCATGGATGGAGCCTTATATCCGAAAAAAACACTGAGCTCCGGAAAAATGCGACTAGTGACTTCGAAAAGGACCTGTACAAGTTGATGAACAACAGCGTCTTCGGCAAAACCATGGAGAACTTACGCAAGCGCGTAAATGTCGATCTAGTGCGCGCCAGCGAAGAGGATAAACTTAGACGCCTGATTGCCAGCCCAACCTTCGCACGGGCAAACATCTTCGACGATGATCTGGCAGCCCTGCATATGCATAAGAGTCGACTGACTTTGAACCGCCCAGTCTACGTGGGGATGAGCATTCTTGACCTCTCGAAGCATCTGATGTACGACTTCTACTACAACCAACTGCTTGGGCAGTACGGAGACCGATGCCAGCTAATCTATACAGACACAGACAGTTTACTCCTTAAGATCCAGACAGACGATGTGTATGCCGACATGGCTACCCACGAAGATCTCTATGACACATCTGACTACCCTAAGGAGCATCCACTACATAGCACAGCGAACAAGAAAGCCCTTGGAAAGATGAAGGACGAGTGTGCCGGGCGCCCAATCGCTGAGTACGTAGGCCTTCGACCGAAGATGTATTCTATCCTAGAGGCCGGTGGGAAAAACGTAAAAAAGGCTAAAGGCATCCGCAAGGTAGTTGTAAAGAAGCACATCCGCCACGAGCAGTACAAAGAGTCGCTATTTGCTAAGAAAACCTTCCGGCATGGTATGGATGTACTACGCTCGGAAGGCCACCACATCTATGGGCAGCACATTAATAAGGTATCCCTTTCACCATTCGACTCCAAGCGTTGGATCCATAATAATGGAATCGATACATTAGCCTATGGACACAAAAACTTAGACATGGATGATTTTATTTACGAGCTGCTATACTAGGTCTGGTTGGCACGAACAGAATACCTCTTGGTGGTAGTTCCGTATCTGGTGGAACGACTTGTAGCTCTTCACGAACGAATCCACGTTTGGGTGCGCCCTTCTCCCCTTCTTGCTTCGCAAGGTAGTACAGCACAGGCTGTCCCGAAGATACTACACTTCACGAAATAACATATATCTGTAAACTCCACACAGGATCAGTAGCTCTACGTTTTTCACCCCCTTCCAATTCTCCTGGTGCGTAGAGATATCGAACTAGAACGTCGAATGGTAGGCGCTCTTCTCTCAATCCAACAGTGCGCGAATATGTAGGAGTCTTTAGGTCTACTTGCTGCGTCACTACAGAATTCGAAGGCTCTTTTCCTGTAAGTCGAGTCACCTCACTGTTCAGGGCTTTGATAACCATTGGTAAACGAACTACCCATTCTCTACTACGCGCATCCGATCCTTCCGAAGTAAGTACCATCTCTTGTGCATATTTATATCCAAACAATCTCTCAGCTAATGTTCTATTCGCTCGTTCGACGAAGCCTTGCGCTCTATGATTACCAGCCTCGCCTCGTTGAACTTTCGTACCATGTAGTTCTAGCGTTTCAGACATACGCCCCATGAATTCTCTACCAGGATCTACTTGCAACATCTTTGGCCATTCGAGTGGACTACGTTTGTAGATTCGTTCGAATGCAGCAGCAACTTCACCACTATCTTTAGATGCTAAAGGTTCGGCTTCTTTGTATCGAGAAGCTACATCGATTACTACTAAAGCGTACTTGTATAGCTTTCGTCCACGCCCAGGTCGATCGTGGGGTAAGAATATCAAATCAGCTTGGTGGACTTCGTTTGGTTTCGATACAGTCCAATGCGGTCGTGGAATGCGTTTTGGTGGTGGTAGATATATTTGCCATATGGATTGCTTTTCCAACCAACTCCTAGCTACGTCTTCTGATGCTTTCGCTGCTACCGATAGCTTGTCAATTGCAGCGTGACCTTTCCAATAGCCCATAGGACCATAGAAGATATTCGCAAGTTTAGCATCCATCATATATCTATGTATTCTAACCTTCAACAGATGAAAAAAAAAGAATAAGAACCCATCCAACCAGTCCTTATTCCTTTTTTTTCTTTTTTTTTTCTTACTTTCTAGTAGCGACCTAGTAGTAGCCTAGTAGCCTAGTAGTAGCCTAGTAGTAACCTAGTAGTAGCCTAGTAGTAACACCTAGTAGCGACCTAGGAGTAGCCTAGTAGCATCTAGTAGTAGCCTAGTAGCGGCCTAGTAGCGACCTAGTAGTAGCCTAGTAGCGGCCTAGTAGCGACCTAGTACATGTAGTAGCCTAGTAGTGGCACCCAGTAGTGACCTAGTAGTAACCTAGTAGTAGTGGCAATAGCTATAACCATCTACTAATAGCGTATCCAGCGCCTAGCATTCCACCACCAACGTAGAGCAACTCACCAGTCTTCTGATTGCTTGAGGGTCGATAGTAGTCAGATAAGCGGGGTTCTTTCATTCCTTCGAGCCGTTTAAGCACCTTACGTAACTTATCGGATTGCACGAAGGCTTTGTTGGTATCTCTTTGAACGTTGTATGCGTCGCGTTCAAGACCTTCCTGATTTTGTGCAAAGTCGTATAATCTTTGACGTTCAATTCTATACGCTGTCATTTCAGATTCTTGTCTTTCGATGGCCCTATCGTGTCTCTCTCGTTCTGTATCTATATCACCCTTTCCAATCATTCTAGCTAGTATACCACCACCAGTAAATGCCGTCGCATTCAAAACAGCTCCGAAAACTGTCATAGCAATTGCTGCCGCCATTACGGTATGATCTTTTGTTTCTCAAGATATTGTTTCGCGTATAAGCTACCAACTATCACGGCAGTCCACTTTACGTAATTTACTAGGGAAGAAGAAGGATCACTAAGCATAGATTCCTTGATAGTCTTCTTTGCGATCCACCCAATACCAGTAGCAAGTCCTACAATTATAGATGCATCGGTTGCCGTCTTCATCAATTCTTTATCCATCTCGACATATATAGTATGGTCTCTAGTCTTTAAGTGTTACTCCATGTCTAGTGCCGTAGGCTTTACCGGAGCTGCAGGTCGTGTCGTGCTAACGGCGGCAACACGCTTATTGCCATCTACATACTTTTTGTATGTATAGTACGTGCCAACCAATGTAGCGCCCGTACCGATGACTGCGAGGATAGCCAGGTTTTCGAACCGACCTTTCTCTACGTCGATTTCTTTGCATGATTCGCTTTCGCGCGTCAACTCTCTCTTCTGAGCTTCTCTAGCAAGTTTGTTGCTTAACGCTAGTGCCTTTCCGGCTGCAACGCGCTTTGGGTCTTTTACCTTAGTTTGTGCAGTCGTCGGAGGATTCGCAGTTATCTGGTCCGCTTCTTCCATCTCGATTCGGTATAGTAAGTACTAGCGAAGGTTCAATAGGTGTACCAGGAATGACTACGTGGCCAGATACGTGAAATAGGACGCTAGCTAGCGCTACAAGGCGACCTGCTTTAAGCGATAGCAGGCCAGTCGCAGCACTGATCTCGTTTCGGACTATAGGGTCTTCTTGTAGATCTTTGATCAGGGCTTCTTGAGAATCTATTGGTACTAGGTAGGCAACTAGGCGGGTAGCTAGACGCATCACGCCATCGACTAAGCCTTTCGTTATTTGCTGAGCTAGAACGGCCTGGTACCTCCTATACAACTTATCTACTTCCTTCTCAGGAAGTCTAGAGATGTCTCCTAGGGAGAAGTTCTTACCTAGGTATTCTTTCGTTACGCCCGTTGCAGCTAGGATCGAAAGTGATTCGCGATTGTCTGATGTAACGTCTAGGTTGGTTGGTGGTGGGCCCGTTACGTCCTCACCGAATACCTCGAGTATTTCTTTATCAGCCATAATATGTTATAGGTGCTGGTAGCTCTAAGACTACCTCGAAAGGATGGCGTAGACAGAAGCACATGCGAGCGAACTTATGAGATCCAAGTATCGTTCGTAACTCTTTACATTCTTGCGAGCCTCCATAATCCTCAAATATCCTTTTACCATCTACGGCCGATGCTGTATGAAATGCTACTACGATAGCTACGTTCTCGCGGAATGGTTTACATATGCTCGTTAATTGTTGGGACAGCACCCAAATAGAAAGCCCTATATGTCGTGCAGAAAATGCTAAGTCTACTAGCTTGTCAGTTCGTTTCTTGACGTCCTTCGATGCGGCGCAATCATCGAGAATCAATAGAGTATTGGTACCTGACCAAAATGTTGCGCAAATATTTAACGTAGCATCGATGGCATCCTGCGGTGGTGACATGACGAAGAAACGAGGATCTCGATTTGCAAATCCACGATAGGTTTTATTGTGGGCATATGTAGGACAAATCAGTACTATGTAATCGAACTTACCACGAAATGATCCACGAAGTTGTTCTATGAGAAACGCAGTCTTCCCACAATTCGTTGGACCGACTATGAGTGCGTTGAACGGCACGTGCTCTATGAGAGAATCCATCAGTATGTTATACTACGTAAAGATCCGTTCAATATCATGAGCTGAGCATCCGCAAGGACATAGATGTGCATGTTCACATTTCCACTTCCCTTCGCAGTTCTATATATGCGAATATCGATATCCTTTCCACCACCGGTTTGTGCCAATCCATCACCATGAACGGCGGAATCTTTTGCTGCGCGACAATCGACTAGGATAGCGAATCTATTTTCATAAAACTTCGTTGGAGTCATGGAAGTATTGGACGTACCAAACCACCCTTTCGCAGCCTCCCAGAAATCTGGGGGAAGCATACCGCTTGGAAAGAATCTATTTGGAACTCCATTGACATCTACTTCTATCTTCAAAATATCAGGATTCGAGAATGCTTCGCTATCTCGCGTACCAGCAGTGTGTGGATCCACGAATAGTAGAAGTAGTCCAGCAAAGGCTCGTCGTGGAACATTGACGTTTTGAGATATCACAGCATCGGATGCTTTAGCGATCTTTACTGTCTTGAAGTGAACAGCGTGGTCGTATAGGAATGCAGTACCTATTTCGTATTCGTGAAGTGCACTACTAGCCAGCCTTCCATCCTTGATTGCTTCGTATTCTAGTTGGATGTTGGTAAGTTGGTACGTACCTATCTTTGTCGTATCCGATCCAACTACGACATCAATGGCATGCGCTAGAGTCAACTCGAATGAAATAGTATCTTCTAGGGCATGTGGATATAGAACTCCATGTTGTGTCAGAATATCGACATCTAACGGAATTCTATATTTGGAACCGTGTGCAGCTAGGAGCGCGTTTTCTCCAGCAACCGAAGTACCTGCATCACCAGCTTTCGATCGTAGCTTATTCGTGTTCTCTGATTGGATGCCTTGTTGTATTCTCGATTCTCTCTCTTGCGTGGATAGATACACGTCGGAATACGTTTGTAGAAGATCTGACCTGGCAAGGGCTTCTACTATTTCAGCTCCCATCTTACAAACTCGATGTGTAACCAAGCAACGTCCAACATTGTTAACGACTCTGTTATTCGCATGTCCACCAGATAATACGATGTCGCCCAATAGCGCTAAGCTACCAGGTACTAGTACTATGCCTTCAGCTAGCTTTGGAACTTCTACGTATAGAGTCTCACCTGGCTTGGCAGATGATGGAGTGAAAGTTTTCCTATACAAGTCTCGTTGAGCTTTGAGTGCAAGAGGCTCTCTTCGTGCTTGTGTGGGAATCAACTATGATGATATCATGTTGAATATACGTAGATACATAGTTATGTTCAACATGGACGTTGATACCACAGAGGAAAGACCTGGTGGAGCTGAAAGAGGAAAAGACTACGACGATGACGATACTATCGATGTGGAGGAGTGGAAAGCGACGTTTCCAGAAGAGCCAGGAGAAATGGTCCCAATGAAAGCCAGACACGACTACGGTAAAGAAGGCGCTAGACCAAAGAATCAGGAAACCTCGTTTTCTATAGACGATGAATTGATGGAATGAACTCATCGGCCCGAAAGTTTCTAGATACAAAAGAATCCTGAAAAATCTGGAAGATGAGAAACCTCCTAACTTCGCTGATAGAAAGGTGGTCTTCAAACAAGGCTTATCAGATAATGCAAAACAGGAGATGTTCGAGACCGTCTGGGAACGATATCCAGATGTGGGAATTCGAGGTATTCTCGAGATGGCAACCATGTCTGACGGTAGAGTCGCTATCCGCGAGTATGGAAGTACGAATAAACCTTTGATCACCAAGAAGGGCGAGTTATATACGAGGATTGGGAAAGGTCTCAAAGAAGTTTTAGGACCTACGTTGGAAAAAGCGGTAGAAGAAGTCATAGTAGCTGAAGACCAAGTGAATGAGAGGATCGAACGAAATGAAGAAATACTCAAAGACCCTACGTCTACCGAAACTCAGAAAGAAAACGCTACTAATAAAATAAAGACCAATCAGGAGGAACAAGCAGTCCTAGGACAAATAGAAGAAGCTATGATAGAACGTATGCCACTTAGGGATCGTATAAGAGCCATCTTCAAGAAGTATGGAGTCAGTATAATTAGCGTGGTAGCTGCGGCAGGTACGGTGATCGGCGTAATAGTTTCCAATCTGACAAAGGCAGTTCCCGCGATAGTATCGGGAGTTGGAGATGCTGCCAAAGCAGCCACTAAAGCAACTGCCAAAGCCTTAAAAGCAATAGGTAAAAAGTTAGAGGAGATTCTACCTAAGATGATTGGGCCAATTGCGAGTTTCATATTCAGTATGGCTGCCGACGTTGTTGGAGTCTTAGCAAACAACATTTGGTTGTTAATCGTAGCAGCAGTGGTCTTCGTAGTGGAGCAATACAAACGACGTTAACGAAACAACGTCCATGCAATTCCAGCTGCGGCAATAGATGTCACCGCGAGATTGATCTCATGTTGTGGGATAGCCTTTGGTACAGGAACTCGTTTCTCGTGCGTCTCACGAGGTGGTATTAATTTCTTCTCTGGTGGTCCTTCCATAGGAGGCGGACGTCCTTTGACTTCTGCATTGATGTCGTTAGTACCTAGCATCATATCTTTCGTGGCTTTCGGGGTTGGATTCCTATAGCCATCTTTCTTACCAAGATAGTACACTAGATTGCTTGGCAATAATCGCACGCCTATAGCTATTGCTAGATCGAGCCTCTTATGCGTTGTCGTTATAGCGGTAAGATAGTTTTTGTAGCTCACCACTAAATCGTTTTCGAGAATAGCGCCTTCGACTAAGCTCTTGAACTTTTCTTTGACGTTAAAGCTATCTACGATGGATTCGTTAAGGTCGTTTTGAGCGCCTAGAATACAGTATCCAAAAGCCTCAACGGATCGATTCAATCTACCTAACCCAGCGTTCGTCAAACCTCTACCGATTGGTGGCGTAAACCAATTGTATTGCTTTCCTTCGTGTTCGTCGTTCCGAATAAAGGATACTAGATCGCCCTTGTCCACCCTGCCTCCCTCGTCTGCAAATAAGTTATTGTGGTTGGGATAATTACCTGCTTCTTTGTCGTAGCCTCGGATTATGTGGACGTTTTTGTAGCCATCACCATACAAAAGGAATACGTCTCCTAATCCGTGATTCCTACCTCCGTGCCATCGGAAGTCTGGTGTTCGAGATATGCCAAATTCGATGCACAATCTCTCAAGAGCTGATTTGCTGTAGAGGTTATCGAGTTGTTTGAAAGCACTGTCACCAGGTAGAGGGCAACCAAGTTCATGTAGAACCCTTCGTATCGTGAAATAAACATGGAATCGTAGGAACCCCTGAACGACTGGTGGATACGTTTTGAAAGTAGGGTCGAACAACGATACTCCACATCCGGAAGTCGCACACCACGTTGCGAAATTCAATTGTTGAGGCCAATATTTGAAATCCGGACCTGATAACCACGCATGGGACTCCTTTGCTGTCACATGCCTTACGACGGTCTCCTTGAATATGTTAGGAACGCCAGCTTTGAACTTCTTTGTTGGGGTGACATATATCCATAGATTAGTGAGATCAATATCTTGTGCCGGTTCAGTAGAAGGAACTGCTGTAATAGGATATTTCGCACTCTTATCTAGGGTCAACGTAGATGGGAAACCATCAAACATTCCCTGCAATGCGTCATCGATGCGTTTTCGAATATCCACTGGTACGAGACCGGTAATATACCAATGTCGTTCACCATCGAAAAACACGATCCTAGTCTCATATGTCGAATCATCGTGTATGTCTGACGCCGTCGTCCTAGCTAAGAACTTCTCAAAGTCCGCATGGGGATGTTTCTTCTTAAAGACTGCAAAGGCCTTTGCATTGCGAGGTGCGATATAGTCACCCCAATCACCTTCGAAATGAACTTTATGCTTCTTCATGGCCTCTGTCATATTGAAGATATACACATATATAGTTATACCTTCAATACATAACGGTGAATGTTGAAGCTGTACGTACACATAGTTATACCTACAACACACAAGATGGTTCTCTTATATATCACCACAACATTGGCCGACCATACTGTCTACTTCGACGACCCTATTCTTATACATAACATTTCACTAGTCGAGGTCACTATTGAGAACAGTTGGTGGAACCTAGCAGAGAATGCTACCTTCTGGTGGTCTACCGAAGGTATAGGGTTCCCGTACGACGTTCCTAAGGGAAACCACACTATGGCGAGCCTTCGACAATTCTTTGCGCCTGCAGTTGGTGCTGACATCATAAAAATCGAGAAACCTCATCATAGGAGGGCTTGGAACCTAGAAGTCAAGCAATCGATTCTATTTAGTGGAAACCTCTGCAAACTGATAGGTATTAATAAAGATGAGATCGCTACGCGACTAAAAGTAGGTGTGCACGAAGTGTCCATCCAAGATGAAATCGACATAGCGTATATCTGCTGCAACATGGTGGATTCCAGATTCTCGATTCAAGAGGGAAAACAATCTAAAGTCCTAAGTAGAATACATATCCGAGGCGATAGATTTGCGAAAGCGACGTATGCCTCACTACAACCTCTAGCTGTCAAAGCTCTAGGTACGATACGAAGCAGTCTTCGTCTGACAATTCTCGATGAGAAAGGCAATATGATAGACTTCCAGGGTCGACCTATACTGTACGTATTGAAGCTTGAGTAAGTTATACGTATAACGTACAATGGAAGGCGATTCGATTCAACCGTTTCCATCAGCACCAAATATCTATCCACCGATTGCTAGTGACACTGGAAAGAACTTTAGACTGCAAACGATCCGAGACACGCTTTCGGACATCGAAGTTCAAGAAAGGCACTACGAAGGTGTGCGCAAGAAATATGCACGTTCTCAAGGAATAGTTCATGGTATCGCAGTGGCAACGGGAGGTCTATCTGTGATCTTATCTGGATCTGGATTGGGCGTAGCGTTGACTGGGGTTGGAATAGTGATTGGTCTACCACTTGGAGTTGTTGGTGGGCTATGTGGATTAATTTCAGCATCTACGACCATTGGAGCTAAGAAGTTAGGAATAAAGGTTTCTAAACATGAAAGGACAACTATGTTGGCAAAGGCGAAAATCAATACGATTCACGATCTAGTATCGAAGGCCCTACGCGATGAAAATATATCCGACTCTGAATACAGTCTCATCCTGGATGAAGCAAATAAATATGAGATTATGAGGTCTGAAATTCGTCGCGAGACTTCCATAGGTGAAAAAAGTCCGGATCAGGTTCGAGCCGAACTCAAGCAAGAAGTGCAAAAGGAAATGCGAGAAAAACTTGGCAGCTTAGTGGGGTAAGAATCGATATTTCCTATGAAAGAAACGAACATGGCTCTCACCTCCACTTCGCTAAGTCCTATTGCTAGTTAGCCCATGCTTAGTGTAGATTGGTTCGAAGTGGGAATGGTAAGAAAACAACTCCTTGACAAAACGCTTGACCGAACCTCCAAATACGTCACATCGTTTAATGACATCGTTAAGAGACATAGACGATCCTAAACGACGTAGCACCTCGTAACTTGCTCCAACAACTTTCGTCTTAAGTATTGATCTGGTGCCTATGTTGTTTTCTATTGCTGTAGTAACAACCTCGTGGACTATTTGTTGAACATCTATAGGTACTCCTTGAGGATCGAGTTTAAGGAAAGTTGTTGCAATGTGAGGAACTATGCGCTCGGCATTCAAGTCTATATCAATCTTATCGTCGTTATACAGAGAACGTATAAAGACATCTCCGCTACAGATGCTTTTGTTCTTTAGTTGCATAAAGCGAGCAACCTCGCCTTTAGATCGGACGAACCTACATTGTATGCACGCCTGGTAGAGTAGAGCAGCTAAAATAGTTCTCTTAGCGTAGCTACGCTTGAGACAAACTTTCTTTACTTGGATAAATGCGTCGGCTACGATTCCTAACGTGTTCGTAGGGAACGAGAGGTCGTAATTTTGTTTATAAATAGTGTTGTATGCTTGTAGTTCTCGTAGGATCGTTCGTCGTTGCAGTTCTGTGTTATCGCTTTGCTTTGGTTTTGCGTGGTCTAGATCATTTTGATACTGAAATCTATCCGGACCTACCATACGCAGTCGAGTAGTAGTAATATCGATCTTCGTTTCTTCACATGGTTCGGCCTCGGAAACGAGACCACATGTGGGACATACGAATTCCGTTCCTTGTATTTCCAAGGGGCAGAGACAATCAGAACATGTTTCACTGGTGTTGATTCGCAATTGTGGTTCGATATGCAGGCTTCTACAAATTCCAGAACCAAACAATCTCATGAGCTCGTCCATGATATACTATAGATGTCATCTGTTTAATAGAAAAAAAAGGAAAAAAAGAATAAAGAGAAGTCCCGCGACAACTTTTCTTCGTTTTTTTTTTTTTTTTCGTGGCGATTCCTAATCGTCCTTCTCACGGCTCCTCAAGGCAGCCAACACCTCGTCGAACGCATGGCTGAGAGCCTCGTCGAGACCTTCCTCTGGTTCCATCGCTTTTGGTTCCGCGGTCAATGCTACCGTCGAACGCATGACTGAGAGCCTCGTCGAAACCTTCCTGTCGAACGCACGGGTGAGAGCCTCGTCGAAACCTTCCTCTGGTTCCAGCACTTTTGGTTCCGCGGTCAATGCTACCTCCGCGGACAATGCTACGTTACCTAAATCTTTCTCTGGTTCCACCTTTCTTTCGTCTGGCATCTTGCTGAACTTCTTAGCGCGTCTTATATCGGGATGCTCCTTATTACGAATAAGGCGGCCGCATCCTGAGCAGAGCCCGTAACTCGTACGGCATCCTTTACCGCACTTCGAGCATGGCACAAATGGGGCACAGCCTTTCGAGATCTGGAAGTTGTGCTGGGCACAGAACTTCGATGTCTTCGAAATCTTCTTTGGGCATTTCGTGTCCTTTCCTCGCATCAACCAATCACAAGTTACTATCTCAGTCATTGTGGCGTCTACGTTTAGGTTCTTCAGCTTGTCCAATCTGTACGACAGGAGGTTGTCCAATCTTTGCGGTATTGATGTGTACTAAGATAACAACGTAAGCTAATATCGTGGAATAAAGAATATACGCTAGTACCATAGGTGGCGATATACAGTATACTAACACTCCTCTAACAGATGCTCAAGTTCGTCCCTTTTTGGCTCGTTGGGGTCTAGTGGAGTACGCATGCTCGAAATCTTAGGTGGTGGCGTACTCAATGGCTCCTCCGGGGAGAGTGGGCGATAACGAAGGCTATCGTCGTGTGCAAAACTTCGAGCGACAAAGTCTTATGCTTCCAACTCGATGAGGTCGGCGGAGGTCGCCAGAACGAGCGCAAGAATCTCCTCGATCTCGGAGCTTGGAGCTTTTGGTTAAATAGGTAATGAGTTCTTTAAATTTTGGTTGAGTAACGATACTTACAATGTGTAGTGATCTCCCCATCTTCGCAGGTCTCGCACGCTACGCAAGCGCAGTATCCATACTCTGTGGTGGGCTGGAAGTGCTCAGCAATCCACTTAGCGATATCGCAATACCCGCTTTTGTAGGCGGTGAGCATCACACGATTGAATTCTTCATACTCTATGATGGGCTGAAAGTACTCAGAGAGCCATTTAACATCATCGAGATGGCCGCGTCTACTGGCACTTGATATAACGTCGACAACGCATTCATCCTCTATGATAGGCTGAAAGTACTCGACGAGCCATTTAACAACATCGAGATGATCATGTCTACTGGCATGTAGTATAGCATCAATGGAGTAATCATAATAATCTACGATGATGGGCTGGAAGCGATTAGCTAGCCACTTAGCGACATCGAGATGACCACTCCTACCGGCATCTAGTATAGCATCGACAACGTATCCATCATCTATAGTGGTCTGAAAATACTCAACGATCCATTCAGCGACATCAAAATGACCAGTTCTACTGGCATCTAGTATAGCATCAATGGAGTAATCATCAAAATCTGTGATGGGATGAAAGCGATTAGCTAGCCATTTAGCGACATCGAGATGACCGTCTTTGCAGGCATCGAATAGTGCATCAAAAACGTAGTCTTCGTCAGTTGCAAGGACGCCGAACCTCCCAGCCAACTCGTCTCGTTCGTCATCGTTGCAAGCCGACCTAAGCCCGAAAAGGAGTACTTGTCTACGGAACTCTAGGTCTACGTTCTTGTAGCGCGCGAGAGATGCGGCACCGTTTAGGCGTTTCGATGTCCTTGCGATGCTTGCGAATGAGGTAGGACCTGCATGCTCTACGATCTTAGTCAAAATTTCTATTGGGAGGCACGATATGTTATCCATAGTAGAAGCGATCGATATACAGTATACTAACACTCCTCTAATAGGTTCACACTTTTGGATTTTTAGGTGCAAGAATGTCTAGGGACAATTTGGGGCAACACTATGTATATAGTAGTATGAACAATGGCGGGTTCTGGCCCACCTTCAACAAAATTGGTGCAAGCAAGGAGGTGATTGGCCTCTGTGTTGGACAAAAACAGAAACGAAAATGCAATGTTAGACAGATACTGGTTGTACCAGAATGCATAAAAACATGCCAAGCTGTCTTGTATTCTTATAACATTGTATTTTGAATACTAATTGCCTAAGTGAATTGATTGCTTTATCATCTGCAAGGTAGAAATATGCATATATTAATATTATTCAAATATTCTATTTCAGTTTGTGACACTTGAAGATTTAAAAATGCTGGTTCGAGTAGAGGACAAGTACTTTGAGCAACTTAATCTTCCGCTCTGTGTCATTTTGAAGATTAAGAAGGCTTTGGAGCTAGGAACCTTGCACAGGTTTGTGTTGCTACATGTACCAGTACACGTATATACTGTACATTTTGTATCAATCTCATAGTTGGTTAGCAATTACATGTATGTGCAACTTTTGCCATCAGTTGTTTAGAATATACTGTATGCATAATATACAGCATACATTTATTTTGAGATCTGCAAACAAGATGCCAAGTAAAATGCCAAAATGTTGTTCAGTTGTGTAGTGAGGTTCTACATGTATTTCAAGTTAAATTACCGGGTACTGTATATTAATACCAAAAATGGTCATGCCTGTTTAGATATTACCGGAAATAATATTTCCATGTTTGTAGAAAACAACACATGTCTGGAAGAATGAAAAATCATGTGTACTTTGTTTGATTTTTCAAAAGGACTGGTCAAGCAACTACTGGTGTACCTGGAAGTATGAAAGAGCTTAATAAAACAACACTTTTGGAGCTCTCCAAAAGTAGCATGGAGGCACAGTTTGCAAACTGCAAAGTAAACCAATTCCATGCATATCTCGGGGCTATGGTGAAGCAGTTCATGACAGAAGAATAGGTGATAATGATGAATTAGTTTTAAAATCATTAGTACAAATGTAGCTATCAATCAATGAAACTTAAAGTTATCATTCAGGGTTATCAGTGGAAGCTGGCACATAGCAGAGCTTTGCTAGGGTTGTGGTTCAGATCAGACATTGAAAATAACATTGGCATTTTTACAACCAAATTAATTCCTTTTTCACCCATTCACTATATATTTTACAGTGGAAAGGTGGGTGCTCTGAGGGTATCGGCAGGTACCAACCTTGCTGAGGCACAGGGGAATTCTGCCCTGGCAGAAAAAATCCTTGCCATGCCCGAATTTAAATTGATGTTTGGAACATATAATGTAGAGGGGCATGGTACAGTGTCCCTCACTTGGCAGAGAAAAAGGGCATTTATTGGAAATAAGCTTTCCCACCTAAGAAAGCCGAGTGCTGACCTAAAGAGAGAGGTAAGAATACAACAGTCTGTGTTATTCTCCCCAAGCAACGTTTATAAGTACATTCTGCTATTATCGCCGAACAAAATCTGAATGAGCAGTCAGAATTCATTTGAAGCGAGCGGCTGAATGACGATGGCATAACGATTGCAGTTGCTTCTAACTAGCTCTCTTTAAAATGGCTGCCAAGGAGAAATATCAGTTGATCAATGGATATTTTTAACTTCAAGATGACAATCCACCCCCTGTACCACTGGCATTATAATTTGTATGTAGATAAACCTGTAGTTTCCGACTTCGAAGTGCTACGTAAAAGTAGTGGCTACGCAGTGTGAACAGCCAACAAAAAGGCTTTGTAGTAGTGATAAAGTTCCGCTGTCAGGAAGTGCTTTAGAAAATCTAAAACTCCTGTACTGTTCGCTAGTACGACCTGACTTGAGTACGCCTGTAATGTTTGGTCTCCATACACGGTAAAACATTGCCAGTTAATAGAAAATGCACAGTGAAGAGCATCCAAATTTATATTTAACTACCCTCCCCGTAAGACGTTTATAGTCTGGGACAGACTCGCCATACTAGATTTGCTTCTTCCTCTCAAATTCAGAAGAGATATTAGTGACTTGGTCCTCCAGTTTAAATTCAGAACTGGCCGTATTAATGCTGATTTCAACAAATATTTTGTACCTGTTTTCTTCCGTTATAACACCCATAATTTCGACCATAATAATTATTGTGTTCCGGCATAATATAATCTGAACTACTACAGGTTTTCGTATTTACATGTACCTTGATCTATCAACCTGTGAGACAGTCTGCCTCAGAATCTCAAATGTGCCTCTAGCTCTGAACTCCTGCTATAAAGATTAACTGCTTACATGTACTTATTCTGATCTTATAAATTTTACTTTAGGTTGGGACCACAAAGAAGCGACTTTGCAAGAAAACTATCGAGAAAGAAGTAAGAGATGTTTACATAATGCTGTATCTAAATTATTTTATACTATTAACAACAGATCAACAGATTGAAAACAATAACAAATCATTTGTAATCCAACACAATTAAAATAAAATATTTACATGCATTCAGCACCCTCAACAAAACACCCTGGCCTGCTAGCCTCGGTTTCTTTGCATCTTTTCTCAGGCTCTTTTCCCAGGGTATTTTCTGTGTTTGGCTTTCGTTGTGCTGTTCAATGTTGCATGACAATCTTTCGTTTTCTTGATTGCATGTATATTGTTCTCAATGCGCGCGCAACATCGTCAAAATGGCCTATGAACTTGATTTCAGACTGCTCAAAAACTGCCATTGACCTAGATTTGTTCGACTTCAATAGTTTTGGCCAGGCTTCTCGGTGTGGAGCTAAACCAAAGCTGTGATATTACATTATCCAGCTGAACACAAAGGAATAGCCTGGGGAATGCAGCCTAACATCAGGCTTCAAGTTTGGCTCGGTTTCAGCCGTTGGGAGATCGCGGGCTCACCGAAACCCCGTGGCTGGAAACCGAGCCTAGCATCAAGTCTGCTGAAACTAAGTATATCAAAATCTGACATTAGCAGTTGGCCAGGCATTATTGGGGGGGGGGGGGGGGGGGAGGGGGTGGGGGGTAGACTTATGCTACTTTTGGGGTCACCAACAGTTTTTAAGATCTTGCATGCCAACAAAAAAAAAACATTCCAACATGCACAAAAAAAATTGACTTTCAGTTCAAACAACTGAAAACAGTTTGGGGTGATGTTTGATCTCTGATAGGCTCTTACTTGGAATTTTTTAAATAAATTAGAAGCATTCAGGAAATACAGAACATTCCATTTTCATTTTATTTACAATGATTCTGCTCAAGTTTTTTGGTACCTTACATTATTAGTTGACAGAAATTACATAGTGGTTTCAGGAGCCCATAACCATGAGTATAAAACTTCCATATATACTATGTAGGTGTCACAGCATTTTCACAAGTTGAGCTATTTTTAGATTCCCCCACCAACTGGTGCATTGCCCCAGTTACAAAACAAGATGCCTCATTGGCTACTTTTGTTATACCAACCAACATGGCTGCTACGCCTTTGTAATTTTATTACCTTAGGAATGATCGCAACCCAAGAACAGCAGGAAATCGTTCTAAAAATGAGTTCATTTGTGAAAATGCTGTGACAGGCCTAATATGCACGATGGGATTATTCTGGTTATGGGCTCCTGGTGGTTTCATTATTGACCTGTGAAATAAATTATATTGACTGATGAAACAAAACCTGAAACCCTGATTAGAGTTCAAACTCTTGTTTGATCAGCAACTCTTGTGTACTCATCAAATTTGAACCTGCTAAACATCTTTTATGAATTTGTTTGACCCACGTTCGACTTTGGGTAGATGATAGCCCAAAAACTTGCATGTACATATATTGACTCAATCAAACCAGCATGATTCATTCAAAAGAAGAAAAACTTCAATGCCAATCTATTTTATGTGTCATTGGTGAAGTGACGTCAAGTTGTATTGCGGTGATAAATTTGTTTTTTTTGTTTTATTTCAGAAACCCATGCATCATACCATATTTATATTTCCTTTGTAATTTCTGAAGTGTGTCAATATTTATGAATAACAATATTGTTTTGCCTAGTACATTGTTGCATAACAGTGCACAAGGCTTCTAATTTTGTTTTTCATGACAAACTGATTCTAAAGATATGGTAGCCTGATCTGGGAAGACGCTGGCTCACGAATGCAGTTGAAACAGATGGATGCTGGCGGCAATGAGCTGGTGCAACAATATAATTTGAAATGTCTGCAAATGTTTGCACATTCATAATTGTGTGTTTTGGGTTCAAACTCAAAGCATCCCTCCCAATGTATCTTACAGTCTATTGGCTCACAATCAAGTACTCGTGATGGCGGCCGATGCAGTAGCGGGTGAATACTCCGATAATTTGGATACCAGTGCTGGCAAAATACCTTCTGGTTGTTCAGCGAGTTCTAGTGATAACCAGGAGTCAAGGTTGATTAGGTTTTTGGAATATAATGTTTCCAAGAAGCAATTAAAGTGGAAAGGGAATATTGAGCAATTGTCAACTTTTGCGAATGCACGAATACGCGAGTCTACGGAAACCGACTTCGTCGTCTCTGCTGGTGCAAATAATACTCTATCTATCCTCAAGTCAGCCAATATCACCCTGAACAGGTATCATGGTACCAAAACACTACAACTGCAGGGGTCAAGGAGTGCCCGTGCAAGAGAATCGTTGCTTCAACTCGTCCAACATCAACAAGAAGTCGCTACAACCGAAGATTACACAACCCCCGAAGACTTAATCGACGGTGAGGCTTCAGTCCCCGCGCGTGAACAAGAAATTCATACTGAACAATCATATTCTGTTGATATTGGTAGTAGTAGTGTGGAATTTATGGAAGGACTGTGGAAACTGAGACAAGAAGTTGTACAAATAAAGAACAAAGTGGATTCTTCAGCCATGTCGAACCAATATGCAAATTCAGAAAAGGCTATGCGAGATTTACATGAAGCAGAAGTTCAAAGACTTCGTTGGAGATTGAATGAGTCTGAATTGGAGAATGAGAGGTTAAGAAAAGATAACGCCATCCTCCAAGTCACTATTCAGCTACTATCTAACAAGTTATCTGAGATTAAGATCTCCCAACAGCCAACTGATCGCGAAAAACCCGCGGACAACATAGAAAGCCGCATCGTTCCAGATCGTCCACATGCGAATAGTAAAGGTACAGGATCGGTTTCCGGAAAACAAAATGCAGAACCTAACAACAACAAAGCCACCAGCAGTAAGAAATCAAGCAAACATCAAAACCAACAAGTGCCTAGTAAAACTAGGAGAAATCGGAGCGACGAAGCCTCTGGTCAGCAAAATCCAACGAATACTGTAATAATTGGCGACTCAATTATTAAGTATATTCAGGGAGGGAAAATTGCAAATAGCACTAACCAGCGAGTTTCTGTGAAAACATTCCCCGGAGCAACCGTGAGTGACATGAAACACTATGTCAAACCAACCCTTGAAAGAATTCCATCACAGATAATTCTACATGTAGGCACGAATGACCTTCGTGAATCCTCATCAAGGGAAGTTGCGGAAAAAATAGTTGACTTAGCATGATTGATAGCAAGTGAGTCGCCATCTACCTCCATTGCAGTTTCAGAGCTAACATGCAGATTTGATGATCCCGAGCTCAATCAAAAAGTTTCTGAGGCCAATAAAATCCTATCGAGGTTTTGTGGTCAAAACGGATGGTGGTCAATTCAGCATACTGACATTACTCCCGACTGCCTAAACACGAGTAAACTCCATCTAAACAAGAAGGGGTCTGGCAAGCTCGCAAAGGATTTTATTAATCACCTAAATACAGTAATTATTAATCATTAGGGGTTGATTGTTCCAAATGCTGCTCAACTTGGGGCTGAAACTGCAACTCCTATGGTAAACCCAAATGGTGCTGCAATTTCTCTATTGCCAAAGGTAAGAGGGTTTAAAATAGCATGCTTAAATATAACAAGTCTTCGCAAGCACCTTGATGAATTGCAAATTCTGTTAAAAAATACCACCATTGATATTCTAGCCCTAAATGAAACAAGATTGGATAAAACAATTAATGATAACGAAGTCGCGATTGATGGCTATGACATAATTAGAAAAGATCGCAACACCAATGGTGGTGGAGTTTGTTTTTATATTAGAAGTTCAATGAATTATAAAGAACGGAATGAGATTGGTGTTGACGAGCTTGAATGTATCACTGTTGAGATTAACAAACCCAAAACGAAACCAATTTTGATCACCAACTGGTACAGACCACCAGATTCCACTATTGATAAAATTGATTCCTTTGAAGGAATACTAAGAAAATTGGATAGTGAGAACAAAGAATCGATTCTCCTTGGTGATTTTAATTGTGATTTTCTCTCAGGTAATTTTAGCAATAATACAGAAAAATTAAAATTCATTACTGAAGTTTATCAGTATACACAGCTTATTAAAGAAGCAACTCGAATCACCCAGTATTCTAAAACTCTTATTGATCATTTCTATACTAACAAACCGGAAAACTACATCGCATCTGGTGTTTTACATACTGGAATATCTGACCATAGTCTAATTTATGGGATTAGGAAATTTAGTTACTCAAAAAATCCCCCTAAGATAATTGAGACTAGGCAATTTAAATATTTTAATGAACGAGCATTTCTTGTAGATCTTGAAAGTATGCCGTGGGAAATAGTTAGTTCTCTTGAAAATCCCAATGATATGTGGCAGTTATGGAAGAAAATGTTTCTGTCCGTTGTTGATATCCATGCTCCACTGAAACAAAGAAAGGTGAAAAGTAGTTACTCTCCCTGGTTGAACAGCAACCTTATGGATATGATGCGTGAGAGAGATCGTCTTAAAAAAATTGCAATAATTAATAATTCTGAATATGATTGGGGTATATTCAAGAGAGCTAAAAATGATGTTAATATGGCTATAAAACAAACAAAAAATGAGTATTTTAACACAATTATTCATAGTCATATTGGAGACATCAACAAAACCTGGAATACTTTAAACAAAATGCTGTCACGAAAATCAAAGTCAACCAGCATCAATCAACTAGATATTAATGAGCAAATATATACAGATAAAACTGAAATTGCAAATTGTATGAATGAGCACTTTTGTTCACTAGGATCACGTCTTGCTAACAGTATACCACCATCACAAGTACAACCAGAAAACTATTTGCATTATAGTGAAGCAAGATTTAGATTTCCACATATAAATTGCAGCCAAGTGAAGAACATTATTTTGAAACTTTCCTCCAATAAATCTTGTGGTATTGATAAAATTTCAGCAAAATTAATCAGATTAGCCTGTCCAGTCATATTAACTTCTTTGACAAAGTTGTTTAATGAATCTCTCACAACTGGAATTTTTCCTGACGACTGGAAAGTTGCTAAAGTATCACCAATTTATAAATCTGACTCAAAATCTAATCCAGAAAATTATAGACCTATTTCTGTCCTATCAGTTATAAGTAAGATTATGGAAAGGTTGACATATGATGCCCTTTACAAATATTTAGTAGACAATAATCTCTTAAATAAATTCCAATCAGGGTTTAGGTCATTGCATTCAACATGTACTGCTCTCTTACAAGCCACTAACAGATGGTTACTGAATATGGATGGAGGTCTTTTGAATGGTGTGCTTTTCGTTGACTTAAAAAAAGCCTTTGATACTGTTGATCACACAATTTTGTTGAGAAAATTAGAGTGTTATGGTATCAGAGGAGATGAACTAATTTGGTTTAAATCTTACCTCTCCAATCGATCACAGTATTGTTATGTTAATGGTATTTTATCAGACAACAAACCCATATCTTGTGGAGTACCACTTGATCGATTTTAGGCCCTCTTCTCTTTTCGATATACATAAATGATTTTCCTGAATCTTTAACACACTGTACTCCAGGTATGTTTGCAGATGACACATATATAACTACTGCAGATACTGATATCAAACAGATAGAAAAGCATATTTTTGAGGATTTAAAACAAACTGAAAAATGGCTAATTGCCAATATGTTAAGTTTCAATGACACTAAGACTAAATATATGGTAATAGCTTCAGCAAATAGATTAAAACAGCTTGCTCCTAATCCGTCACCAAACTTCTATGGTCTACCTATTGAAAGGGTACAGGAATTTAAACTTCTTGGTGTATATTTAGACGAAAGTTTGTCCTTTAAAGCACATATTAAACATGTGATTGGCAAAGTATCAACTGGTTTGAAAATATTATATCGTACAAGACAATATGTAGACGATAGAAGTGTATTACTTTGTGTATATCATTCCCTTATTGAGCCATATTTTGACTATTGCAGCACTGTTTGGGGAGGTTGTTGTAAGGGTCTAAAGGAAAAACTCCAAAAGCTTCAAAATAGAGCTGGAAGGATTATTACTAAATCTGATTATACTGTGCGCTCTCATTTTATACGAGAACAATTAGATTGGCTTCCATTAGACGAAAGAAGATTAAAAACAGAATCAGTTATGATGTATAAATCTCTTAACGGTCATGGGACAAACTACCTAAGGGAATTGTTCTCTTATTCTGGAGAAGGTCACAGTTATAATCTTCGAGACTCTACCACAAACCTTAGTCTACCAGCCCCTAAAACAAATTTTGGTAAACGTGCATTTGCTTACAGTGGAGCAGCATGTTGGAACAATTTACCTCAAACACAAAAGCAGAGTGAAACATTGATGATTTTTAAACGTAGATTTAGTGATGTAGCTTTTAATAGTATTATTTAGGCTTAGCATTTAGGTTAAAATAATTATTTCAAGTATTTAGTAGTTATAATTAGATTTATTAGTATTTATGACAGTTATTCTTGTATTTTTAAGACTTTTGTATTGGACACGACTCGTGTGAAAACCAACCCTGTTGATGACGATTACCGTGTATAAATAAAGATCATTCAATTCAATCGATTCTAAACCTCATGTTCTGTGCAAATTGCAGCCGTGTCGAACATTTCATCAAAGCAATTTTTAACAATAATGCATGCAATGTAATGTTCCTTTTATTCATCCCTCATTACCTTATTCAATATTCCGGACTTGGAGCTTTCTTGTACTCATGTACAAGTTCGTTCAGCGTTACCTCATGAAACCGCTTTCTCTATGTAAATATAAAAGGACAGCAATTATCAGTAAAAGTAGGTGTTACTTGGGCCCCGTTTATATGAAGCAAAGTCGGGGTAGCTCAGATCCCCCCCCCCCCCCCCCCCCCCCCCCCCCCCACCCACACACACACACACTTTTTCTCATAAAAACACTGGCTGGCCTAATCCGGCCAACTCGTGGGACACACAGAGCATGAGTAATCCAATATTACATGCCCAGACTCGCTCAAAACCAAGTTGTCCTGGGCACTTTTCTTCCATATAAATGCTTGGTAAAGTTGGCTCGGTGGGGAGGGTGACCCAGGTCCCCGAGCCAACTTTTCTTCATATAAACAGGGCCTTAGAATCTAACATTCATATTCCTTACTCGTAGGCAGTGCTTTCATCTGGAATTATTGTAAAAGCATGTAAACAGCCACAGTCCAGAGCAACGTTTATTTACAATGGGCCAGTTTGCGTAATTAGAGCGCTGAAACCAGATCGAACGCTTAGTAGATCTCGTAGACATGGGAATAGCAGCCGGAATAGCTCTCCCAGTGACTAAATTTCTTTAGTCAAGGCGGAGTATACCTTGACTTATCTTACTCTTGTTGCCACTGTTTGCAGATCTTATTTGTACTGGCTATGTTGGTCAACGAGAAAGTAAAAGCTGTTATTCTGTGTACATTAGCATATCATGTGGACATAACTTCACTTCTTACGCTTGTTGCAACTATTTGCAGAGGTAAAGTTTTTTTAGTTTTCCCATTATTATGCTTTAGTGCTTATATATCTAAAAGTTGTAAGCTCTCTGTATCTAGACAGTCCTTGTGAACAATACTCTCTGATGAAGATTCTTAGGACTAGGTAAGTGCTCTCTATTAAATGTTTATCAGAGCCGTTTATGAAATGCAGTAATTGAATTCAAGTTAAGGCATGGTTTATTTAAGGCATACACTTAAGATGTCATGTTTGGATGAAATGCTCAAGAGATTTTTAGGTATTTAGGTTGTAACCACGTGTCATAATATTTTAGGTTAGGTATTTTAATGTTTCGAAGGGTTATCAAACAAAGATATCAAAATCGGCCGGTCATAATGCATTTATTAAAGTAATGATTTCTTGATTATCTGATTACACTTCTGGTTGTTTCTCTCTCATGATCAGTTTCGAATGGTTGACATTTTGCCATTGGATGTGAACAAATTGCGAGACAATCGATTGAAAAATAAGTGACGTAACCTGTGTTCTCTATTTTGACATATACCTATTTATATATTTTTTTGCATTTCAGTGGTTCTTACAGATAAATTACAAGATGACCGAGGAATTAGTGATGAGTAGCCGTAACTCCAACAAAACAAAGGTATGTCACTAGCAGTGTTGGTTTCAAATGTTAAATGTAATGAAAACAAATAACTTTCGCGAGAATGTAGTCTAATTGATAAGTATACATTGAAGGATGTGATTTGATATTAATACTAAGCTTTTTCTTTTGTAGTCCTATTTGACACTTAAGGAAGTGGAAAACTGGATCGAGGAGAGCATCGAGGCAACAGCTAGCGATACGTTAGTGGAAAAAGAAGCTTTATGGCAGACCTTCCATAAAACGGCAAGCACTATTTGTGATGAGAAAAGAGAGGTATGTCTTACTTTATTTGGTACAGTAATATCGAAAGGCATGTGCGCGTCGTGGTTATCAAATGTTAGTGTTGTGCGTAAAAAGGGGAGGAACCTTGGCTATCGCGGTCTAACCTTGAAGAAGGCTTCTAGCACAGTCAAAGCAGAAAACGTCATGTCTTGGGCAAACTCGGAGCTCAGAGCGACTTACTGAAGAAAGAAGATATTTGATGTTCTTTCAAGAATAGCGCAAACATCAAAGGTACAAAGAACCAAAGAGAACAGTTCTTCGCTTTGTTTGGAAAACTTTTACTAGCGTAGTTAAACTGAAGAAAAGAAGCAAGTTTCGTGGCATCAAATTTTGTAACCCAGTTGGACATGAAATTGATGATGGAGGTGGAGTTAGTGATACAGTCGGTGATGGAGATGATAATGGGGTTGAAGATGGAGTTGGTAAGGGGGATGAAATTAGTGATGGAGACAGAGACGCAGTTGTCGATGAAGCTGGTGATGGAGTTGATAATACAGTTGGTGAAGGAGATGCAGTTTTGGATGCAGTTTTGGATGCAGTTTTGGATGCAGATGAAGTTGTTGATGCAGATGAAGTTGTTAATGGAGATGAAGTTGTTGATGGAGATGAAGTTGTTGATACAATCGATGGTAGAGATGTGGTTGGTGACGGAGATGAGGTTGGTGATACACTTGGTGATGGAGATGGATTTGGTGATGAAGTTGGTAAAACAGGTTTTGATGGAGTTGAAGTTGTTAAAACATCTAGTGATGGAGATGACGTTGGTGATGAAGATGAATTTAGTGAAGTTGGTGATGGACATGGATTTAGTGACGAAGTTGGTGATGACGTTGATGATTCTCTTGGTGATGGAGATGAAGGTGGTGATGGATACAGAATTGGAGACGGAGACGGAATTGGTGATATACGTGGAGGTAGTGGTGGAGAAGGAGTTGGTAATCGCGATTGAAACGAGTGCTAATAGTAATAAACGCTGTTTGGTACCCTCAAAAGACACCCTCAACATGGACAGCAGTGATGAAGATGTTGTGCCGCGCAAAAGAAAGAGATATTCAATTATCGATGACGATGGTGAAGAAGATGGGAACATAGACGAGCATGATATAGATGGTGGTGATTGCAATAACAAGGCTGCTGCAGAGTTATTTCAACGACATCATAGGAGATTCAAGCAATTTCGGCCCTCTGATTTCACATCGAAACCCAAATCCTTCAATGAGTATCTAATGAAGATATTACCTGTAAATACAAGATTTAGCGAAAAGAGGTTGGAATTGCAGAAACAATGTGAGAGCACCAACTGTTACAGCGATGCCAGAATCCGATGTCTTGTAGCTGCTTCTTTCCCTCCTCTAAACGTTGGCCAAATTGCAGGGGATGCTGTTGTCAGTACGTTTGAAGGTGACACATACATCAGTCATCACGGGAAGAGTACCTTTCAATGTGAGATTTGTCCAAGCTATCAAAAGTGGGCAAAAGAAAATCATCAGAAGCATGCGTCTTTACGTTTCAAAACGCAAGGGAAAATAGGCGATGTCATGGCAGGAACGGCAATTCTGAAAATGAAAGGATTGGTTCAGACACGAGATCACGCAGTTTCAGCTTTACACAAAGAAGCAGTGTGTGTCTTCACTACTGACGAGGATCGAAGCGCCACTGAGGTTGGAACACACCCTTCAGCTAAGAAAACTTCGAATGGGCAAAAATATATTAAGAATTTCTTCCTTCCTTTAAACTAGGAGGGACCTCCAGATCAACAACAGCAGGCGAAAAGGGTACGGTTAAATGCCATTATCTCTGGGATCCGGAGGTCGTACGAGAATTCTCAAAAGATCGCCAAATAAGAAGAACAACAGCCAAAACTCTATTCAAAAGACAACTGGAAACTGGAGTTATATGCTGTTTGAAGAAAGAGAAGGGGCATGAACTGTAGATATGAAAGCTGGAAAAGGATGCACAATGTTGATGCAACTTTCCTATTGGAACAGGCCAACAGCAAACCGAAGTCAGTGTTCATACGAATGGAACGTTCTATACTCGTGCATGGCAAACCTATATATCTATGTGGTGGAATAAAGAGTTTGGACCCTCCGTGCGAAGAAGAAGCAGATTCTCAAGGAAATAGCCCTTACACTTGCCGAAACTGTGCAAAACAGTTAAGGGAGCTAAAGGATATCCTGACAGAGTGGCACTTTGGTTAACACCAAAGACAGGAAAGAGGTTCAAAGAAGAAAGTTGGCGGAACGGCAAGTGGAAGAGTTGGCAAGAGTAAAACTCTCTCAACCTGAATGGGAGCACAGTCTTATGGACTCATGCCTAAGTGGTGACGAGGAGAAGCTCATTGTTGACTTGATCCGGCTATTTAATGCAGGCATTTCCAAGACTAAACCAATTCAAGTCATGGTCGTGAGAAATCTGACCTCCAAGCTTTTAAAGGCCAACAATACACACTATGTAGAGACGATAAAGGACATTAGTAGCCTTTTCAGAAATGAGCTCGGGGCTACGAATTATTCTTTAATGGCGGACATTTTTGGCTTAACCGGGGAAACAACAGCTGCAACTCATAGCAAGCAAACAAGGATAAATGCTAGTTGAAACGACCAGGTATTGGACAAGGTTGAAATTGCGTTCAAAGGACTGCCCGTTAACGAAGCCAGTGGTGGCGCAAGAAGCCGGAGGTATCTCCAGCCTCGATTGTCAAATGATGGCAATGTAATTCTTCTTGGAAAAGCGTGGAATCCAGATGTACAGAAATGGATGGAAGAAGATCAAATTCCACGTCGAGATGTCTCGAAAGGGGATGCTGACGATTATACCGCTTTAAAGAGAAGTGTTGATTATTTGACTGCTAAGATTTGCTTGCAAAAAATGTTTCGATCCATAATCTTGTCGCTTTGGGATCCATGCAGACGCCAACTTTTATTTACTGTATGTGGCCAACTAAGATAAATGATATGCAGCAAAACATATTCTGCAATACTGGGAAAACCTTCGAAAAAAGTGTTATTACAAGGATACAGGAGATGTTCGAGAACATACTATTAACCTCCTAACGTATTCCACTGATTCTGCAGGTTTTTCATTGTCAGCTGCTGTGAAACTGACGTAGAGATCAACGATGGTGTGATTTTTCTTGGGCTCGGAATAGAGGAAGAACGCTTTCTTGCCCCATACTACTGGTTCCTTCCAGCAATTGCCTGCCTCGATTACGACCACGAGCAACGACTGTTTCTCAAAAACCTCAAGTATGAAACCAGAGAGTTAACGTTTTGGGATGAAAACGGCAAAACATCTCGTCTGGCAAGTATTCAGCACCTGTATGACTTGAAAAACCGTTGCCA
The DNA here is from genome assembly GCA_030867875.1 of Actinernus sp. WN-2022. Taxonomy (NCBI): domain Eukaryota; kingdom Metazoa; phylum Cnidaria; class Anthozoa; order Actiniaria; family Actinernidae; genus Actinernus; species Actinernus sp. WN-2022. The sequence goes on along the minus strand of JAOWCC010000577.1, from coordinate 51,218,033 downwards.
GAACATGCGACTGGATTGCGGATTCAACGCCAGCGATCTTGTGCTTGTTTATTTCTGTGACCAAAATTCTGATGCATGTGAAAGACTCTTTACCCTCCGAATTGCAGACCTTTTTTAGACAAGCATGTCCCAGGCTCTCAAGCGACAAGTTTGTACATAAGAGCAGTGTACCATTTGATAGAGCCTTTTCGTAAGCCAGAGTTTGGTTCACCAGCGGAAATTCAAGAATCTGTTTCCAGTTCTATAACAGTCTTTCGCTTGTGTAGAAAGGTTCTGGAGCTGAAGAAAAGGCGGCTACATTCGAAGCCTGGTGCAAAGTGCGATCCCACCAAGCGTGGAAAGTTTCTCACAACTGGTTGTTATAATACCGCCGAAATTATCTTCGCAGCTGCTACTCTATATCAACTTACCATGTTTCTTCATTTAAAGAATCTTGGATTGGCTTTCAGCCCTCCCCACAATACTGGAACGAAATCAACAGAGAGAATCATAAGTGAAATGCAAGGCAAAACTAACGAACTCCAGTCCTTGGATGCACAACCAATATTTGTAGACATGCTTGACAAAAGTTCTAAAGTTCAGTTTAATCTTAATGCGAAGCAGCGTTTGGCACAAGCAGGTGCAAAGGTAAGACAGTCATCCAAGAGGAGAGAGAGAGCATTTGCCTTCAAGAAACACGAAGAACGACCAGAAACGAGCTACAGCTATCCCGAAAGTTATCAAGAATTTAAAACACAACAAAGAGAGGCGCATTACCGAGGGTGTCGGGCTGGTCAAGCAATGTTTGAAATGTCCATGCCCGCTGAATGCGTCGAACTGTTAAAATCGAGTGGCTTTTGGGACAAGCCCTACACATTTGAACACCCCAAAGGAATGGAAGTCATGGACGGTAGGTTGCCTGATAACTAAAACATGGCTCATCATTGAATGAATACAACGAGGAAGTTCCTCCCATACCTGAACTGGGGAAATGCTCTCCTCAACAATGCAGCATAATATGGGTCCCTCAAGACATGATCAGTGAATCTGGCCTGAAACACATTATACCAATTATGAGGACAACTAAGAACTGTAAGTTAACTTAAATTCAGATTTGAGCTCTATGCTACCGAAATCACTGTTGGCAGCAATCAGTCGCTCACGTGACCGTTTGAAGCACCCCAAACGATCATGTGAGAGAATCAATCAATCAATCACTAGAGTGGTAAAACATTCAGTTGCATGACAGCCTCCATGGTAGCGTTTTTATGTACCACGTGATCGAAGTTTTACATACCAAGCAATGCGGATGGTGTAAAGTGCAGGTTGGCAGGTTGACAGAACCGGATCCGGTTTCAAAGAAATACATATAGCTAAAAAACCTGGAATTTTACCCAGATTTCAAACTTTTCTCCACAAAACTCGGATTTCTAAGTAAAATTGGCCTCAAAATTATTCCATGAAATATACAACGTTATCCAATATACTTATATTACTCATATTTATATTTTAGTTTTTCTGCAAATCTGACAAGCAGCGTACCTGCACTTTACACCATCCGCCATGCAAAGTATTATTATTATTATTCCAGCAAAAGGCGGTTTTTTGAGCTCAAATCCTTGCTAATGCATTTCCCTCTCTCGTAATATCGACCCAGCTATAAACAACCATGTCGTTTCAGGGCTAGAAAGAATTCGAAGACCCAATTGTACCCAAATCGCCCAAATCGCTAATAAATGACAAAGGAACAGATAGGGCAAAGGTAGATTTTAACGTATCAATAGTGGGAAAAAATGTGATTTTTGCCGTTTAGTAGTTCCCATACAAATCCTATACAAACTGTATACTGACAAATACACACAATTAGAGCTTGGGTTGCCTGTGATTGTACTTGCCCGATTCCTCTTCTCACTTGCCCAAACCATTTTTTTGGGGTTTCAAAAAGTATTGTCCTATCCGTAAAAAACATGTAGCTTGATCCCAGTCCGTGAAAAGAATGCTTTGCAGAAAAGGATATACAATGCCAAGTAAGTAGCCATCCAGAAGTAAAAGTATTTATATACACATGAATTTGCGTTCATATCCTGGTTGAAAAATAGATAAATGTAATGCATTAATTTTATAGATACGCGTGTATAGTGGCTGTCATTCATGTTGCACTTTGGTGAATAAGAACTTAACACACTTCATCCCTTAATTCCTGAAATTGTTACCCGATTTAATTATTCGTTTCGAACTTTCATTAACTTTCGGTAACGTAGATAGATTCCAATATTCAAAATAAAACTAAATTGAAAATTCGATTACCGATTGGATTAACGAAACAAAAGGAGTTCCATATACGGACAAACATACACACACAGGCATCCCATCCCTAGTGGGTTCGTGGAGGGCAGCAAAACAAATATGGCGGTACGGAACCTTCAAGGCAGAGTGTACGAGCCAGGAAGGCCTCTCTCAAATCCTTTCAGACAGGAAATAGTTGACCTGTACCATCGAGGCTTCTCAAAGAGACAGATATCTCGCGATTTGAAATTGTCAGCTGGTACTGTTCGAAGGATCATAAACCACTTTCAACAGAATGGAACCAGAGGAGAGTTTCACTGCGACCGCAATGCATTATTTCCAACGGCGGACGTTGGTTAAGTTCAACATCGAGTACTGGAAAGTACTTAGGCGTCCAAAATGTCCTCCAAAGCCCACTAATGTCGAGTGTTTTACTAGAAATCGAAAATATAACGCAAGTAAAACACGTGTCACGTCGGGCTAGCGTGCGCCGGAAATTCGCCATTTCGATCAGCGGTTTTTCAATCCAAAATGGCGGCCGGCGGGAGGCCTTTGTTTTTCAAATTTTGATAACACATTGTGTATTTGTTCCGATGCATTGTGGGATTGCTACAACGTTTGGTGAAGTGAGAGGCAGCCATCTTGGAGTCGAGTGCCAGATCTTTCGTATGAGACCTCTTCGAAACCTATGGGGTAAGTAACAGCTGAGAAATAATTTTAACGGTCTCTGAATATCCTCTGTTTGTCTCTGCTTATAGTGAAGTGGTATTTTGTCACCAAAAAAATATGCTTTCTTCATATTAGCTATTCGAAGATTCTAAAACCATGGATACCTCAGAAACCCTTTCATTTATTTTACCTTGCAAATGTAACCCTCGTCGCTATTTTTCCCTTCTTAGAAAATTGTACGGGAGAAAGGAACTCAACGTGACCTATTATGGGCCGAAATGGCAGGCAGAGGCCTAGAAGTTACAAAGCCGTTTCGAGGAGTAAATTTCCGCTCGGTACTCTGTCTCAAAGAAGGAGGGAGCTTAGGGAAGAATTTATTTCCGAATCTACTGTGTACAAAGCTCAACAAAGAAAGCTGAAGCATCTCAAGGAAAAGGCAATGATACATCATAGTACAGTAAACATATAATGCTGCTACTAATATGTGGTTCTACATGTACTTCTATATCCCTATTATTTTCTCTTTTGTTTAGGAATTTATAATATTATATATATTATAAGGTTATACCCATAAAGCTTATTAAATTGTGCAAAATTATCCATTTAACTCAGGTGTATTTAGACTCGTTCTATGAATGATTTGGAGTTGAAAATGGGTAATATTTATTTGAATTTCAGGGTTAGGTTTTTAGAGGGTTTGTATGAGAATTTGAGAAAATGCATTATTAATGAACCAAGTGGTGGGGTATTCTTCAATCGTTCCGGCCATCCCAATAAAATGTTTTGTTTCCCATCTCGTGATGGTGGGTCGGTCGGTCAGAGAAAAAAGGTTAGGGGATCTGGAACCAAGTCACGTAAAAGTTTTCATGTACTAGCTCATCAACTACTTTTTCCTCTACATGTACTGGTCGTGGATTGACAATTTGCATGAGGCAAGAAACTAATACGTATAGAGCTTGGAAAAGAGGGAAAGAGGTGTAGTTTAAAAAAATATATATATCTTTCTGTTTTAACTTTTCCAAAATGTTGGGTCGGTGTCAAGCTTTGTATTTTTTATTTTAACTTTTCCAAAAAAATTGGGTCAGTCGAGCGATCGGAACTGGCAAAACATTTTATAGGGATGGCCTTATATAAATTTTCTTTATAGTTTCTGGTTGCAAAATATTATTATTCAAAAGGTCAAGAGAGTTCTGAGGGATGTTGAACTAGTGAACGCTGAACTTGTTGAACAAGACAGTGTTAGGAAGAGGAAGGTATTGAAAAGGAAAAGGAATCCAACGAGTATTATGGAGGATGACAGCGAAAGATATGCAGTCCCTAGTGCCTCGAGGTCTAGCCAAAGAAGGAAAAAAGAAACCATTGATGCCTGTAATGGTATCCATGGAGGTAATAGTGAAGATAACTTTCCCACCCTAGATGGCATATGGTTAGCATTAGTTAGTGAGACAACTCCAAGTAGATTAGCTACCTATATGACAAAATCTAAGAAAACAATGAACAAAGTTTTGCCAAAAATTGTTAAAGACAATGTACAAACATTTGAAAACAGTTTTGAAAACAAATTTCGTAGTCTCAAAGTGTTGTATGGCAAAGGGATGCTTAGCAAAGAGCAATACAAGAACATTCGTACAAACCTGACTATGACATCCACTGAGTTGAGCAGTAAGAAAACAGGCTTAAAGTTTTTGTCACATGTAAATTTACCTAAATTACTTCCCTATGGAACATTAATCGAGTTTGTCAAATCAGTTGACATAGGAAATGTAAGAGACATTAAGGCTGACTTCTGTAATGATTTAGAGGAAGATGACAAAGTTAATGGTGCCTACCGAGACCTAGAGGGTTTTTTGCTAGAACTTGCTAGTATGTATATACATATTGACAATATACTAGGAGATAATTCTTTCCTGTTACATTTTGGGAGTGAGCCTTATCATTTCAGGGTAGCTATAGGTGCAGATGGAGCTCCCTTTGGGAAAGATGATGGAGCAACAGCTTGGCTAATATCATTTTTAAATGTAGGTGAGCACATTGCCAGCGAGGGTGAATGCTTTTTACTTGCTGGTGCCAACTGTGACGAATCGCACATTTCAATGATCCGGTATGCACAACAGTTGCTTTCTGATATCAAGCATGTTGAATGTAAGTCTTATTTTGTATCAGAAAGTAATTGTGTTGTAAAGTTTTCATTTGAGTTAGTGCCCTCGGACATGAAATGGGCCTCATTCTTCAGTGGTGAATTAGGCAATGCAGCATTTTTCTTTTCACCATTTGGTAATGTGAATAATGATGACAAGGGTACAATGAATGGTTCATTGGGGCCAGCTGAGAACTGGACCTGGAAACCATGGCAGTATGAGGACAGACTAGAAGTAGCTGCTAAGGTAGAAGCCAAAATAAAAGAGCTTGAAAGAACAACATATGCTGAATCCACGAAAAGAACAAAAGTGTTAAATCTCATCAGAGGCCAAAATTCGAGGCAGGAAACTGTGCCTATTTTGGGACAACTAGTTGACAAAATAGTTGCTTGCTGAACCGCTACATAATTCTAATAATGCATGGCAGCAGTTACATTGGGCTATGTTGCAGCATGCAATTGCAAAAAGTCGCATCCGACCTTCATGTAAAAACCTTTCTGATTTACCCATATGTCCATTTTCAGTGTATGTCTCTACTCTCAAGAAAATAGGAGCATCCAGGTTACGCAAAAAGGTGAAGAAGTGGTTCAGTCAGGGAATGAATGGACCCCTATCCTATCGCTTTACAGGGAAGGAAACAAAGAAATTGTGCCATAAGTTTATGTATTTTATACAAGCAATTTCCTGTGATGGTGACAGCCCGGTGCAACAACTAAAAGTGTGTACATTTGCATTTATTGGGCTGCAATTAAGAGACGCCACGAGTAGATTTAGCCGTGTGAGTATAGATGAGAGGGTTTTGCAGGAACTAGCACAATGTTGTAAGAAATACTTGCATGTTCCTTATTCCTGGGTAGTGTCACCCCAACAGTTTGGACCATTGGGTATGCAGTACCTTATCATGCAGGATTAATGTTTAGGAGGTTTGGGCTAGGGTTGGGTATTAATACTATGCAGGGAAGGGAGGCAAAGCATATCCGTATATCTCAGTATGCCAGACATGCTACCTTGACAACAAGGTGGCAGCTTGTCATGCGACAACGATTATGTGACAACGGTGTACTTGAGAAAGCATGACCCTTTCAGATCATCATACCGGAAGTGTAGTGATGTTTATATCCCTAAAGAAATAGAGAAGCCCGAGTTCTGTTATTGTGGTTTAGACAAGGAAGCTGATGCTGACAAGTGCATATTCTGCTCATCACCTCTGTATCACAATGTTCAATTAAGTGCTCAGGTTGGAGAACTTAACCCTTACATCTGCAATCTTATTAGTGTGTCATCTTAAAGTACATGTAGGTAAGGGTTAAGTCAAGGGGATCTTAGAACAACAATGTCTGCGTAGACCATTTCATAATTTTGCTAGATCTGGTTGCAAAATAAATTGAAGGGCTGTGTGTGGAGTAACTAACTCCTGATCACGTTCTAAATTCTCCCTTAAAACAAACCAAAGAATTTGAAGGAGAATTTAGCATGTGATCAGGAGTCACTTATGTCCTTTTTTCACACAGCCTTTCAGTTATCTTTCTGTAAGGTGTGGACCATTTGATGAACACTGTATGGGGGAAACCTGTTAATTTAATATTGGCCAATTTTTTTTCATATCATTTATCTGGGCCAATTTATTTTGGCGAAAGTTACCAGCCTCCCCAAAAGTTTCCAGCAAAATAAGCATCCATCTTATACATGACTTGCAAAATGGCCGCCTCCTAATTTACACAATTCGGAAGATTTATCTGTAGAGGGAAACCAATGGTACCACACGAAAGATCACATTAAAACTAGTAATATTATTGCTTTTAGTTTTAGAGCAATGTGGAAAATTGAAGGGCTGTATGAAAAAAGGCCATGTCTCTCCTGATCACATTGTTTTCTAAGGGAGAATTTAGAATGTGATCAAGAGTCACTTATGCCCTTTTTACACCCAGCTCCACAATTGCTATTGAGCTATAAGCATTTCTAATGCAGAAAAAAACCTGAAAGCGAGGCTAAAAAGGCCTCCATTGTTATTCATACAAATCTCTCTAAGTTCAAATAGCTGTAACTTCATTGCTTTTTAAGCTACAGCACTCAACCTTCACAAGTTCATTAATGTTGACATGCTCTTTTACATGGCAATGGTTTCTATACATGTGGAAATCACATTTATGAAAGTCGTGTATTTTTTTCTTAACTGTAGGATAAAGTTTATAGGTAAAAAATATATTCCATTCTGCCATGCATATGTCCTCTTATGGATACACAGATGACGTCACAACGTGAAGAGAACAAAGAAGTGCACCATGAGACGCAGTCGAGGTGCGTAACTGATGTTCTCTTCATGTTTCGGCATCATCGATTGTGCGTGCTCATGATGCCATCCATTTTTGTGTACTATAATAACACTGCTCTTGAGCAATCAGAGGGAGCATTTTAGACTGATTATTATATAAACTTAAGTAGTTGGCAACAGTTTTGCAAAATCATTTGCCATTTTAAAGAACTGTATAAAGAATTATATTATTTTATAATATAAATTATGGGATCATCCTAAGAACGTGCGATTTGATTGGATGCTCAGCGTGCTTGATTTTGTTATAAAGGCACGCTCAAGAAAAAATCAAGCACGCTGAGAATCCAATCAAAACAAAACGTATCGGTGATTGTTTTTCGCGAGTTTATGTAGCTATCGGAGATAATTTCATAGACTGGGAAGAAAACAGGTCCGACTTCGAGTTGTTAAGGTGTGTTGAAGAAGAGGAAAATAAAAGTCGCTTCCCAAAACTAAAAGAAAATGATCGGCGAGAGAATTTAGCATCGGCTTCGTACACTAAAGGGACCACAAAATGGGATGCTAAAACGTTTGAAGTTGAGAAAAGCAATGTCCACATTCTAATACAGTGTTACTCATTGACAGTTTGAATTAAAAATGATTGAATTTATGAAAAATGAGGTTTTTCTAACAGCCTGGTGTATTATTAAAACGAGAGGAAAGTGACAACACAACAACAAGACATGACTCACCAATAACTCGACGATAACTGTAATAAGCCTGCTTTATGCTGAAACCTGAACAGTGAATTGTGAAGAATACAATGGGATTTCTCTGGTTACATGTAGAATTTCGTTTGAGAGGTTCCTGACTGTTCCTGAATGAATAACGGGCGATAAAACGTGCAGAGTATACCCAGAACTGGCAGAATTTCAAAACAGTATTTCAAAACAGTAGATTGGCCATGCCAACGAAGAGAGCCTCAAAAGCTACGAAACACGGCCATCAGAGCAGCAGCTACAACATTAATTGTTCCTTGGGATAAAGAAAATATCCTTCTTCAGACCACAGAATCAGTAATCAGTGTCAACTATGCAGTTGTTGTAGAAAATAGTCGGCAATCCTCAACTCACGTGTCCAACTCTACTGCCGCTAATGTCTCTATCAATTCCAAGCCCGCCCATGCCCCCCCGGGCATTTGTGGGGATTTTGTCATTTTGGAATCAGAACGTTGCAAATGCCCCACCGTGGGGCCAGCTAAGTTATGCAAAATGCCCCACCCCGGGGCAAGTATAGCGAACGCGCCAAATTTCTTCGCCGTTTCAAAGCCACATTTCACCGGCTATTTCTTTATTAAAGTAATGCAGTACTCACCTTCAAACACTTTCGTAAGTGGAACTGGCTAGTGAATGTGGGATTTGGGGGCCAACAAACCGCACACTTCACCCCGAAACTGGAAATTCCTAACGTCATGTTCACGGATGACTTTTCCGCCGCCATGTTGATCGACGAAGCAAGCACGTGTTGATCAGTTGAGCAAAACAAAATCAAACACAGGGGAGGGGTGGGATATTATTTTGACAAATGCCCCGGGCCCGGCAAATTTTTTTTTTGGGCCCCAGTTCAGATCCATAAGCAACTTTACCATGAGGCCTTGCGCGCCCAATCCAAGATGGCGGACAAAGATGGGCGGACTTGGGGAAAGGAAATTGTTCTCGAGGGTGGTGCTAGTAATATTTTGACAACTGGGTTGACGTAATTCTAGAAACCACGTGATGTTGCCATAATAAAGGGAGGAGTGGGTCAGTAAGAAAAATACGCAGTGGGTGGCCGGCGGCAACTTGTAGTCCATGTTTCATGATACTGTCTATAAGTACACACGAGTGACCACGAGTGACCTCGAGTGACCTCGAGTGACCTCGAGTGACCTCGAGTGACCTCGAGTGACCTCGAGTGACCTCGAGTGACCACGAGTGAAAACAGCGAAAAATGAAAAATAAAATGTGAATAAAGCGGCTAAGATTCAAATCAAAGAAATTTGGGCACTCATTTTCTCCCTCGAGAGACCAGATTTATATTTCTGAGTTCCAAGATTCGTCGTATGATGAATTTTGTATGGGGCACGTATTAAAATACGGATCGAACCACACAAGCCGTCTGCATCGGAGGCTACGGGCCCTCGGCATTTAAAACCGGCCTTCCAAGACCTAATGCAGACGTATGTCACTCTCCATAAATTTGAAGAAACACGTAAGAAGCCAAAATATCTCTCATATAGCTTTCAAGTGAATTTTATTGAGCTGTTGGAGGCAAAATTAATTGCAAGGAAAAATGTCAGTAAAAAATTCATGCAGAGATAATATAACGGAAAAAACATTTCGTGCAATTTAGTATGCACACACAAAAAAAGTGTCTGCATTTTAATATTTCGTAGAAACGGGCACTCTCTTTTTCAAGCACGCCCCTGCAGTATCGTCGGCGTCTAAATCGTACGCGGTGCTTAAGATTTATATATCCTTAGTAGTTTCTGTTTAGCCTACGTGTAGCCGTTACCCACACCAAAAATGGCTAGTTTCTGTTTTGCTAGCTTGTCTACCTCCGGTACAAACATACAGTCTTGAAAACTTCGAGGATGCTTGGGCTGTTCCTATGTAGTATAGGCATTTTTTATTCCGTCTATAGTAGATACTCTTACGTGGCTCATTAAAGGGACAGTGTCACGGTAATAGGCTTCGCGTTCTGGGCCGGAATCGAAACAGTTATTTCCATCGTGTTTGATATGAACTACCGAACCTCTCGGCCATGTGGGATGCTTAAAATCAAAACAAATATGCAAAAATAACCAACAGTGTATATAAACAGTCTCCTGGGAAAATATTGCAAATCGTTTCAATCAAGCATTGAAGGAGGGAAGTTTAACTGTTTGTATCCAATTAAAGCCACCAACCGAACGATTACTCGATACATGCGCAGTACCATGACATAGCCCCCTTTAACGCCATCGCTAAATTCAATTGTTCGGACAGGATTTATGTTTGGATTCGGTTTCTCATCATCATCAGACAGTACAATCACATCTTCCCACAGTTGTTCTCTTTGTGCTCTTTATCCTTCTCTATATAGATCTTCCTTTTTTGGCGTAAAGTCTTTTCTTTTCTTTGAATCCATGGTCATGACCATGAAGCGCAGCGATTAACTGTATGCATTCTGAATGGGACTGACCTGGACGTGATTTATTCTAAGTCGTCATGCTAAAAATATGCAGATAAGCACTTGTGAAATCAAAAACCTTTACCCTGATAGTTTTCTAGATAAGGCCCGACTTATGCGCCTAATCTAATATTAGATCAAGACACCGCCTAATTATCTTATCGATCGATTGCGTTCGGCGCATGAAAACCCGTTTATTTTTTTAAATTGTTCGTTTATTTATTTATTTTCACTCGTGGTCACTTCTGGTCACTCGTGGTCACTCGTGGTCACTCGTGGTCACTCGTGGTCACTCGAGGTCACTCGAGGTCACTCGTGGTCACTCGAGGTCACTCGTGGTCACTCGAGGTCACTCGTGGTCACTCGAGGTCACTCGAGGTCACTCGTGTGTACTTATAGACAGTATCCATGTTTCATCAGTCGCGGAAGATTACGAATTCGGCACCGGCTTTTGCGCGGGATCGTGGGATTTTCTGTATTCTTTAATACTATTGAACCTGGATTTTTCTAACCGCTGGAGCCGAATAAGGGTTTGAAAACTCTCGAGAACTCTTGTTTCCTGAACAGTGCAATTCAGTACTTGTTCAGACATTTTTGCGTAGTTTCCGGACATCAATCGAAAAGTTGAGAATTTTAAGTTTCCTAATTAAAAATTATAAGACCTTGTAAACTTTAACCACTTAAGATTCTTTTCCCGATACAAAAACATTAGGCTTTGTTTTTATAATTTTGTTGGTTGTGCGAAGCGATTATATATATCTCGGTATTTACAGAGAGATGACAAGGGGATCTTCATTCTTCTCAAATATGAAAGGTAATAAATACCCCTAAGTACTAATGTAAAATAAACAAATTTCCTTATGCAAGGCACAACGATCAACGCATTACTCTTTCGTGTTCGACTTTCACGACTTTATGATTTACGCGAACTTAGCGAGACGTTTTCGCGCGCTAATAAATATTTTCTGGACCGCAAGTAGCTCAATTTATAAAGGGAACACACACTTCAGGGGCAGATTCCGACTTCGGAAGAATGGTAGAATCCCCAAAAGGAACAAAGTATATTTTATAAAACAATTGTCGTGATATCATAATAAAATATTTTATTTTTAATTTGTAAATTATATTATAATAAAAAGTCCTTTCTTTAGCACTCGCAGACCCCCCCCCCCCCCCCCCCCAAAAAAAAAAAAAATTAGTTTCGCCCATCCGTATTTACTTTGCCAAAACATTGTGCAGAGTTATAAAACAACATTCATATATATATATATATATATATATATATATGTATTTGTTACATTTGTAACAGGTCAGAGAAAGGTACTAATTTATAATTTAAATTTCTTCAGGGAAATTATGGGTTATCCAACAATCTTTATTTTTTTTGTTGGTCATTTTCAATCAAAATATTGGAGGTGGGGTACTTGTGAATTTTACAGAATTATGAATATATTTTGTGTATGGTTTTGGTATTCTTTATGAGGGTGGGGGAGGGAAAGTAGGGTTATGCAGGTTATATGTTTATAAAGACTAGTACCCTTTCCTAGATTATACTGATTTGTTTCATTTCCACCCCTTTCCTTAGAGTTGAAGTCTACTTTAAGGTAACAATATTTGCAATAAATACAACAAAATATACTTCTTTATTATCCAATATATGCAGGCTTGAACCCATTATTTGTGCCTGGCCAACAAGAGAATGTACATGATTTCATGCCTTCCTTTATAAATATTAGCTATCCCATGGAGCTTTTGAACTTTTCAGTTGTGGTATTGGAAGTAAATTAAAGACTGCATTGATTATGACTATACCACAGGGGGGCAGGTTATTTATTCAGATTACGTCATATTTGTATGACTCACCCCAGAATAAACTGCTTATTTAAATAATTTTAGCAACCCCCCTCCATCCTTTCAAAAATGTAATACACCGCCATCCCTAGCCCTCCCCCCAGGCAATTTCCATATGCAAACTAGCATTATTTAACAAGCATAATTTTACCAAACTGTCATTTCGGGCCGTGAAACTCTGTTTAATACTACAATATGTAGAAAAGCTGAGAATAAACCATAAAATTAACTGTTATTAACTACCACTAATTTGGTGTCTGTAAAAAGTATTTGTTGCTGCATGCATGGTATTCCAAAACTACACAAGAATATATTGTCCTTTAATAGATATAAAACATTATCATTAATTCCTTACATCAGGCATTCCTAGCTGCATGCAACCTTAAGAAAAAGTGTTCTGGGGGGAACCGGGAAGGTTTTTAGATTTTAGATTATTGCAAGTGCATTCTCCTGCATTTCTTATGCTAGCTCTATTTAGTGCATTAATTAGCCATTCTGTGCACCTACCATTTTAAGTGTATATACGTACATGTAGGTCTTTGTTTGACAAACATTAAAACAATTAACATTAATCCACCCAACCTTTCATAAATAAATTTTAAGATTCCCCCTTCTAAAGCCTGTTAAAACAAATTGGGATCCCCTTAAAAATCACCTGCCCCCCTCCCCCTGTCAGGTATACATATTATGAATACAGCCTAAAGGAATAAAAAGAACCCTGTAATTATTGGGTTCCAATTTTGTTTGTTTTATCAGAAAACCTAACACAGTATTTTTCAAGTGTTTAGAAGCAGTATGAATTAAGGCTATACCAATTATTTGTAATTGTTGCCATTTACATAAAATTATATATATACTAGCACACTAATTGTTATATAAAAGCTAGCTCAGAATTATGCTTGTACATGCATTTTTATTCGCTTTTGAAACACTCACATTTACAATACTTTTTGGCTGTGATTAAAGTGTTTTTTCTACAATAAACAGCTAGTGCACAACCTTCTGATTAATTAGTCAATTAAGCTTTAATAAATAATAGTGTTATCAGAGTATTTCTATAAATAATAATGCACATGCATGCATGTCAAGACCTCAGGTATACCTGATTTACTTAATGATATTAATTAAGGGAGCAAATACATACTATATATAATTATATATATATAATTAACTAAGGGAAACAAATTAAACTGCTAAATGTATGTAAAATACCACAGGCAGTAATAGGAAATAAAACAACAATTTGATTAATCATTATTATTTGAATAATCATTATTATTTAACACAACTTTTAAATTTAAAATGCATGAAGTGTGTGCTCAGTATATTATAATATTATATATAAATGGGCAACATACATGCATGACTGGCCTACTACTAACACTTGAAAAATACTGTGTTTTAATATGTTTTCTGACAATTACAATTTTACAGTATTACAGCTAGGTTTTTTTTTATTTCTTTAATCCACCTAATTTACCTTTTACATGTACTTCAAATTCCACTTATATCACAACTAGAAAAGTTTAAAAGCTCCAAAGGGTAGCTTATTTATGAAGGAAGTCATGAGGTCATGACTACATCCTCTTAATTGTTGGCTGGCACAAAATAATGGGTTCAAGCCTGTGTTGGTTAATAATTAAAGTAAGTACATTTTATTATATTTATTGTAATTATATTGTTACTCAGTAAAGAAATATGAGACTTCAACTAAGGAAAGGGGTTAAACAGAAACAAATCAGCATACCTAGGAAGGGGTAGGGTAGAGTTATGATTAAGTACAATTGTTAAAGTCACCCAAAATTATAATCAAAATACCCTTACTCTTTCTCTACCAGGTACATATGTAACAATGTATACATAGTACATATATATGTTTTTTTTTTATATAACTCTGCATAAAGTATTGGAAAAGTAAAAAAAAAATCTAAGAACTAAGGGGGGGGGGGGGGGGGGGGGTACTATACTTTTTAAAATTATATTTATAACTATATTTAATATACAAATTAAAAATAATATTTTCTTATGAAATTACGACAAAATGTTTATAAAATATACTGTGTTCCTTTTTTCCTAGCGTAGGGAAATTCGTTTTTTTAACATTCACTTTGTTTTAGCACTTAATTAGGGTATTTATTACCTTTCATATTTGAGAAGATCCTATTGATCCCTCTGAAGAGAATAATCGCTTTGCACAATCGGGAAAAGAATCATAAGTAATTAAAGATTACAAGGTCTTATAATTTTTAATAAGGAAACCTAAAATTCTCACCTTTCATCAACTTGCAACTTTAACTACGCAAAAATGTCTCAAAGGTATAAACGCTTACGAGCAAGTACTGAATTGCACTTACTTTCATGATCACAGTTCAGGAAACAATTTTCAAACCCTTATTCGGCTCCAGCGGTTAGAAAAATCCAGGTTTAATAGTATTAAAGAATACTGAAAATCCCACGATCCCGTGCAAAAGCCGGTGCCGAATTCGTAATCTTCCGCGAAAATGGAACATGAACTACAAGTTGCCGCCGGCCACCCACTGCGTATTATTTCTTACTGACCCACTCCTCCCTTTATTATGGCAACATCACGTGGTATCTAGAATTACGTCAACCCAGTTGTCAAAATTTTACTAGCACCACCCCGAAAACAATTTTCTTTCCCCAAGTCCGCCATCTTTGTCCGCCATCTTGGATTGGGCGCGCAAGGCCTCATGGTAAAGTTGTTTATTGATCTGAACTGGGGCCCAAAAAAAAAATTTGCCCGGGCCCGGGCTTGCGCAAAACAAATGCCCCACCCCAGGGACAGATAGGTTGTCAAATTCCCCATCTTGCCCGGGGGGGGATGGGCGGGCTTGGAATTGATAGAGACATAAGTCGCTAACGCTTTCTCTGTGAATACGTTTCCATCAAGCATTTTCAACGCCTTGTACTATCACAATGTGCAAATAAATCTCTCCTGTGCTCACCAGAAATTGTAAAAAGAAAGTACTTTGTTTCATGCAACAGTTTTAACCAGATGACAATATTACAACCCATTTCATTTGCCGGCTCTTGCAATTTCTGTCTTTCACTTTTATCGATTCACACGTTCTATTCTTAGCAGATTACTTCATCCAATAAGAAACGAGCTTTCAGATCGTCAATGTCAAGCTGTCACAATTGAACCAATCAACGACGAAAAAAGTTGTAAACAAGTCAAGTACATTAAAATGGGGTTTTCGCTGTCGTCAGTTTGCTTTTAGATTTTTACGCGGGTTCTAAAGATAGCTTTATTTCCTTCTTCTACATTGAAGTTTATATTATAAAACGAATAAAAGATGGTTCTCCTTGTTATATAACAAAATAATGCACTTTCGAGGTCTTGAAAAGCTGCTAAATGCACTCGCGTTCCGCTCGTGCATCCGCAGTTTTTCAAGACCTCGAGCGTGCATTATTTTGTTATATAACAAGGAGAACCATCTTTTATTTGTTAAATCAACACTAAGTTATTTATTATCTATTTCTGATATAGTGTGTTCGTTCGCAATAAAGAATTGTCTACTGATACACACTCTAAAAAGAGTAATGGTAGTTCATACACCACCAGCTTCAGGATGGACCTTTTGATAATGTAATGTTTTGTAAGGTGTGAACCGTTTGATATATGAGGAGGCCAAGTAGATTTATTATTGGTCAATAATTTTCTTGATTCCTTTGCTTTACTTGGGCCAATATTTTTTGGCAAAAACTACCAGCATGTCCCCCATATATCAAATGGTCCACCCCCAAAGGAGAAGTTAGCAAAATAAGTATTCTTCTCATATTCTCTTAACTGTAAGATAAAGTTCCTACTTAAAGTAGCTGGCAATACATTTAAGACTTGCCATTTTAATCATAATTTAAATAACTTTACATATCAACATTATCTATTTATGATATAATGTGGATTTGTTCACAATAAAGTATTGGCTAGTAATGCCGACACTGGAATGAACAATGGTAGTTTTGTGCTTTCTGACCCTTGCAAGTCCCCCATCACTAGAACAAACTCTAGCATAGCAAACCTGCTAAACCTGCTAAACCACTGTTATTGCATTTAATTTAAATCTACAGCAGCTGATTAACCATATGCATGCATGCAAGATGATTTGTGACAAATCAGCAGGGCTATCACTCCCGGGGGAGGGGGGGGGGGTACTCCCATATATGGACTATACCGGGATGATCCGCTGGACATGGTATGGTTTTTCGAGTTTCTGATCTTAGACAGGGTATCCATTTTCACATCGACAGATCTTGAACAGGGTATGGTATTTATCTAGTGCCATTATTTAGTCTAGTGCTTGATGAAGACTTATTTAGTTATGACACTCATTATACAAGATCACAATAAACACTGGCATACAAGTATAGATAATTAGTTATTTGTCTTATAGAGGGGAAATTTTTAACACTTTGTCTTGAACAGGGTATGGAAATTTGAGTTTTTCTCTCTTAAACAGGGTAAGGATTTCAGAGAACTTTGGGTAGAGTACCCCCCCCCCCCCCCCCTAGATGATATTTAAACGCTCTTTCTCCTTCCAAAGTATGTTTTTTAACCACTGCTCTTGACAGTTGTAAGACCTCGTTGCCTATTTCTTTAGCTTGAGACTGATTTTCAGCAGCATCTATGTATTTATTCACCACATCGTGCAATTTTATGATAAGCTCCGCCATTTTGAAAACTACTGAAAAGTGATACCGCTGTTCAATTTTACGCAGGCACATCATTTCTGAAATGGCGGGATCTGAGTATCCCGTGCCCCGGCGTGAATGAAAAACAGGAATAATGATGTGTAATAAGCCAGGTTGGGGTATTTTGTGTTTTTTGCTGGCTGCTTCCAATGTTTTTGACAAACCCTGATTGTGTATATGCAGTATCACAAATAGTACTTTTAAAATATTTTTTTATGAGAATAATTATCCTAATAAATTGTGTACATTTGAAAATAATGAACTGTTTTCTTCTATTTAATAGGACGTGTTCAAGAGCCACATCCAGCAGTCCCACAAGAGGATGTACAGCTATTGGATGAATTGTTGCAGAATGGAATGCCAATACTTACTGCATTGCATTTACTAAAGAGGAAGCAGTTTCCTTTTAGCTATGACCCATGTTCCTGGATAGAAGGTATACAGTATATGCGATTGCACATGCTTCCTATTTGAATAAAGAATATGAATAAAACAAACCTCTTCATGGTGAGTGAATGATAAACTGTTGTACCAGGAACATTCCAGGTAGATTCCCATGGACATTGCCTTTGAAAACCACTTTTTAAACTATATTAATGTACAGCTTGATAATATTAAGCTTTAACATATACCAAACCAGTGAATAGTGCTTTTCGAGTGCTCTGATTGGCTCATGTATCTTGGAATATCCTTCGCTATTCATTCCATGGCTTGTGTAGGCGCGCACTATACACAACAGTAATACTTTACAAATGAACGGTTTAGGTGACCTTTTGGTCACCTAAATGGGGGCCTGGTTTGGTATGTGCTAACACCACTATTCCCCTCAGTGTTGGTGACTAGTGCTGGATATGTACCTTGACACTTCGTGTCGGCAAATATCCAGCACTAGTCAACAACACTTGAGGGGAATAGTTGTTAAAAATATTACCATGTTAAGGTCAAATCTTGTATCCCAGCTCAACTTTTGTTCACCTCCCCCCCACCTCCAATGTTATTTTAAAACTTATCTGTTAGTGTTTTATCTATTTTTTTATCATACATGTATGCAATGTTTGATCACAGGAAAGACAGAGGGAGCTTCTGACTGCCTAAAATCCATCATGGCAATTTATCTTTTCCGCGCAAAGATACAGTGGTGGAAGACACAAGGCGTGGACTTCTCAAAGCACCTAATTGTTCCCGAGGTAGATAAACAGACTAGTGAGCAGATCCATCAACGTGAAGACCATAATCACCTGCTTAAGCGGATAATTGGTTGCTTGCGTGCTGGCCACATCCCTGCATTTGATATTTGTTATTTGAGGGATGCTCTTCACGCCCCTGGTAAGACTTAAAGTTAAATATTGTTGCTATACTATATTTTGTATTCGAAAACTCATGAATTATTCATAAGCAAATTGGCCAATGGGTAAAGCCATAATCAATCACGAGTGACCTTTGTAGCCGGTAAAAACCCTTGGCACTATATAAAGATTTCATGCTGATGAGTGATTGCACTAATTAAAAACTTGTACCCTAGCCTTGTTTTAGCAAAAAGAAAGGAGAATCTGTACCAAGACCCTCCATGTGTTCCACAAATTTCAACCCCAAAAAATATGACGGTCATCCCTAACAGCCACCCCCCCCCCCCCCCCCCCCCCCACCCCCCCAATTAGCTTCTTGGAATCCTTGACCTCCTTGTTCCCATCTATAAATTCCAATATGGAGAAATCCACATTTGATCAAAAGTCACTTAATTACGTCATATTTGCATTAATGTAGGTGGTTTTTTGCGATGTTGACCAGGCCATTTAGGCCTGTTTAAAGTGGGTGTCGGGTTTCAATGATTAGTTTATTTTTCAGATACTGTACTTACTTACGAGGCCTTGACTGGTAAAAACAAGCAGTCTGTTCCTGATTGTGAGCGGATAATATCTCCTGGGGTCGTCGCCTTCATGGATAGGAGTGGCCACCAATGGACCCTTTGCACATGACGTCATAGCCGCCATGTTGGTGTACAGTTAACAATAGATTCTTCGTTAGCTTCTTTTGTTCTGTACACCAACATGGCCGCCATGCCCTTTGTCATTTGAATCTCTGGGGATTGAGTGCAAACCATCTATCTGAAGCAGATGTGCTAAGAATTCTCCATAACTGGCACAAGGCTGTGGATGGTAGAGGGCTCCCCGAGGAAACCCGGTCAAAGTATTGCATGGATATAAAAGGCTGGCTACTGAAAGACTGGATTCCATACCTTGATCAGGTTGATGGATACTATGCAATTGATGTTAACAGGTAATTGTTTCAAAATGTAGTTTTTGGGAGTTTTATCTCCTTCATTGATATAGCCTGAGAAGACAGACAAATTTTCGCTTACATGGCCTAGGGGCTCCTGGAATCTACCGTACCGATGACGTAGGAATTTAGGTTGCAAATTTGAATATTATTAATAAAGTAAAATTCATCACATGTAAAATGGTGGACAGAATGTAGTTAGCTAGCCACCTGATGAAAAACTTGCTTACAAGTTCAAATTTCACTAGAAAGTAGACAGGAAAGTTGGAAAAAATACTGTTTCTTCTTTATTTTGCTTTAAAATTAGTGATTTAGCAAACCAAAATAGTAATCTAATTGTAAGAAATAGTAAATTTGCTTTCTGTTTGATTTCGACCTTGCAGACTATTGTATTCCTCGTTTGCTGATCGGCTAAAGTTTGTCGGGTGGCTACGGTTGGATGCATCACACTGTAACAAATTTTAGCCCAATGGCAGAGGTGGCCAGATTACCAGGGTTCCATTGTATTATATGATTATATGGTGGATATACTTTTTCAATTTCAGGCCAATAAAGGGTATCTGCGGACTGACACGGGAAATCATAATCGGATTAGTGTCGAATTTGGAAACAAGGGAGCAACAAGGGAGCAATTTCAGGCAGGAGTATCCGTTTCGTAATCTGCCTTATACGAAGACCCTCTTCCACAGATGATGTTGAGGACTTCATAGCTCTGCTGCACGAGATGTTGAGAGCCAATTTTGACTTGAAGTAATTCTATGATGAGTGTCCCAAGATTATGAGTGAATTTGTTAAGAAAATAGATCCGGAGCTGTCGTTCTACTATTGGACAGGTGCAAATAGTCGCTATCGCGACTTTGCGCTTCCTTCATTCAACAAGCCTTCGGGGGCAATTGAGCAACTTGACAAAGTTAGAATATCGAGAAGAGGAGACCCTGGCATATTTGTAGCTAACCGTGCATCTTTACCTCAAAAGAACCAGCTCACTGTGCGGGCAAATTTCCATAAGGCTCCCATTGCAGTACCTCATGTCCATAGTGAGTGATTTCTATTTCAGTTCATATTTAACAACTATTCCCTCAGTGTCGGTGACTAGTCATGACTAGTGCTGGACATTTACCGAGACACGAGGGGAATAGTTTTATAGCATAAACCAAACCAGGCTCAAATTGGATATTGTTCAATACCATGAAGAAAAATGCATTGTGCATTACAGTGCAAACGACATGTAAATATAATCTTGAATCGGAGCACGAATTAAATCACGTGCTGATTGGCTAACGATGAGGGTTTACGTATTTCACGCGGAATTCCGAGTTACACAGGCCACCCGCCCCTCGTGTTATTTCGCGTTGCTGTAAAACTCGATAAAATTGCTATTTAATTACTTATTAATGGCTTCAAGGTAAATTCATTGCCAGACTCTGGAATTCCACGTTCAATTTCACTTGAAAAACGATATCGCATTTAGTATACTGTTCCATAAGAGTTTCAATATTGGGTCATGCCAAGCAATAAGGATTCCTTGGGGTATTTTGTCTAATGTGTTATTAGTAACATCTCATGTTTTTATCCATATTTCATTTCTACAACCAAGAGCGGTGATTTGGACTCAAGCCGTTGCTTTAAAGTGACAAAAACACATCCTAATAGGTTGAGCAGGAGTAAAAGAATGCCAACTGCAGGATTCCAAGGATTTCAAAGCACAAACACAACGGAAAAACCCTGTGAAAGCCCCTCACAAAGCCTACTAGAAGCAAACCAAGTACTTTTCAGCCATCCTCAGACTTAATGATGTCTTCAAGCTCTCTGACAGTGGCATATTTCTCCAAAATTAGAGCACATTTCATTAGAAACCCTACCGCAGCAGCCATACCTACCGTCAACGAGTGAACAGAATTCTCCCAAATGGCATTGTGGGGAATGTTTGAGCCCTCGGCTTAAAAAGTCAGCAGTATTTAACTAGCCCGGGCTAGCTAAACTTGAACTGAGGGGAGAGGGTTGAGTTAGCACTCAGGATTTCACCAATTGAGCTCACACACGATCGGACGACAAAGAGTTAAAGCTTAATTAATGCCCTTGGACTTGAATATATGGATCTTAATAGGCAGTTTTTCTCTATATGGACCTCCCAGCTGGTAAAATTATTGTAACATATGTATATTTTATAGAGCACTCATTTTGTCTTATTACTATTTTATCATCAAGATCATAGTTGCTATGGTGGAGTGGAGATGTTACAAGAAAAAGCGTAATGGGCAGGGGCCAAGGTTTATAGTCGGAAAGCAGGTTGGTCAGAAAATTACTGTTTCTGTGATTACCAAGGTGACATTTGTGAAAAAGCTGCTGCAGTTTTTAAACGTATTGACCCTGGACTTGAAAATGTGGAAAAGTTTCATCTCATCTATCCTGACCTTCAAGCTGCGTGCAGCTTCTTGTTATATAATACTTTACACACCTCAAGGGAAGCGAAGTTCGAGGAGCTCGATGGCATAGCTAATTTAGTGCTCACGTTAATAGGCAAAGGATCTCACGTATTGTTAGAGATAGCGAGACAGTTTCTTGATCGCTGTCAGAATATTGGAGATTACTGTAAAACTGTCAATAAGAGGAAAGGCTTTGTGATAACAATAGATTCGAAATAACCAAGCAACGATCGAGATAGTGTGATACTAATACTGAATTCTGACAAATGCGTAAATACATACAAATACAAGTAACTGCAAAGTGTCAGAAAAGTAGTGGTCAAGTAGCGGCCAAGTGTAGGTATTCAATTGGTGGGAAGTACATCATTTGACCGGTTACACACTCTGCGAAAGCTGTAGCTAATCAAGTTTGTAAATCTTAGAAAATTCATGGTAAAATAACAGTATTACTAACCGCTCTAGCTCTCCAAATCGTTGTGACGAACTCGCGAATATGTCACCATCCGCATATAGTCGTCGGCATATAGTCGTCATCAAGTAGTTGCCATTTTGTGATTGGGTATTGTCGCTAAATGAAGATTCCGAGTAATGTACGAAAGCCAACGACACATTCAATTGGTCCCGAATAAAACTTCACGACCACTTATCGACAATGTTAACACACTATCTTACGCGCGTCATCAGACACGATAACATAGTGTCTACAGCTTCTTAAGAAGCAGTAGACACAAAAACTGGACCATTACAATTAAGACATTTAAATACAAAGATAACACAGTACATAGTGCAGCGTGCTTGTAGAGATTTCTATCCTAACCGGTGAAGCATATCTTCATGCGTCAGATCATGTTCACACCCCCATGAACGGGCCTTAACGGATATGTACTTCCATTCAAATATCGACTAATAGTATCATAACCAGGGGGTAATGAACTAATCACTTTAAAAATGTGCCTTTTAGATTGATACAGAAACTAGCTAGTTCTTGGTCATGATACTTTCAGTAATTTCGCGACCAGCAGCTTAATGCAGGTGGATATTTAGGCTTGCCACGAGTCAACCTCTTTGTTTTCTTTATTTCTTGGAAAGAACTTTGATTGAGTAAGTATAGTGCATATTCCGCCATGGCCAGTCAGCTCTGGCCGTTCTCGATGTAAACAAAGCACTCTCCAAAAACTCGGCTCTGGTGTGGTTCTCTTTGAAAAATCATATCTCAAATTGTAGACATATTTTAGAGTTTCGATCGAGACGCATTTAGCTTTAAATTGCTGTCAATCCACATGAGACCAATTTCAACTTTGCGGGGCATGTTGACATTAGTAGTATTAGCGGAGTTGGATGCCACGAAGTGACAATTGAAACGTTTACCCAGAGGCTGATTTCGGAAAGGGCATAGAAATGTGTTTGTTACCAGTTTCGTGAATAATTAAACTAATATTTCTCTCATTTTATTTTTTGCAGTGAAGGTGAAATTTATCTGGAATCGGCAATGGTGGTATCGGTCACAGTGAGCCAAGAAGCACCATTAATGATGAACTGGTGCATGAAACAAATGATGATAGATTGGACTTTGATGATGATCAGTTTTGAATCTAGTTTAGATAGAGATGAATTAGGAGCAAATATGTTCTAAACTCATTATTTAATTCAGTTTTTTTATCTACAAAATCCCTGAATAGAAACGGGCGTATACGCCACTATAATACACGTAAATTTGCTAGCTCCGCTGTTCTAGGCAATTTTCTTGATAAAATGGAGAGAGAGAAGGGGGGTCAGATCGAAAAGGTGAATTCGATTGAGATGAATGGGATTCTATCGAACCACTGAACTATATAGAACAATTAGGTACCGATGCATTGGGCTGCATGCATGAATACTGCATGTGAAACGATGTAAAAAAGTTTAAATAAAAAAGTTTAAATAAAGGAACTATACGGTTAAAATGAATTTACGTTATCATTTTTCTTCATAAAATCTGATTTAGTGGCTGGAATCTATCGATTAATAAACGTCATACTTCGCGTAATAATTTATACCGCAAATTAAAACTGATTTCAAATTAAACTTCTACGGAACATTGTAGCTTCCTATTATACCAAACAGTATGGTCATCATACATACATCACCTGTAAGAATCCTTCTATTTTCCTTATATACAACCTTATTTACCCTGTTTCACACAGTACACAAAGAGTATACTGGTGCGTATACGGACATATCAGGAAACCTGCCACAAGTGTTACCCGCATTATACACAACCTTTCTTATACGCCCTGTTACACACAGTACACAAAGAGTATACTGGTGCGTATACGGACATATCGGGAAACCTGCCACAAGTGTTACCTGCCTTATATACAACCTTTCTTATACGCCCTGTTACACACAGTACACAAAGAGTATACTGGTGCGTATACGGACATATCAGGAAACCTGCCACAAGTGTACCAGATCCTGCCATTTTCTAAGCATACCCTGAAAATATAAGGACCGTATCCACACATTACACATCCTGCCATCCTCGTATATCTGCCTTACACACGTGTGTATACGGACTGTATAAGATGTGGATAAGGGCTCTTATACAGGCCATTTCATGCAGTGATATGCATAGACTCCCAGCAAGCATGTGGTAAAACAGTCTAATCTTATTTTAATTTTTAAAATACTGATGTTTTTAACCGTGTATAAGCTTGTCTGTCTGTCTTTTTTGGTATGCCTTGATTTGTAGCAGAACAATTCCTCCTTGAAAAAATTGTCTGAGGCAAGCCCGAACGTTTTTTTATGGTTGTCTAACATGCTTTTCCGGCGGTTAGTAAATCGTAAAGACCCAATGAAGATGTCAAATATCAAAGACCGCCGGGTATGTCTTTTCTCAGTTTAACATGGCATGCAGCTGCGGAAACAAAGGGATAGACCTCAGATGAGTATGTGATCCATGTGAAATCTCAGTTTTCTGAAGCGCCGACTACTCAATCGGACGGATCTTACACCATTTTAAGTTCCGACTATGACGTGACAGAAACACAACTGCCTCTGTTTAATAAGGGAGGTTGGGAAAAAGCACTAGTTTCCTCCGGTTGTGACAGTCTTGCTCATCACAGCCATTACTTAGACAAACTTTTAGGAGTTTATAACCGTAAGATGGGGAAACCGTTATCCGAAAAACTATGGAGCATAAGAATGGTACAGAACGGTAAACCTCAGATATTTAAAGGAAGCAGTTCTTTAGTGAGTAAAAGCGGAAGGCAATTTGGTTTCTTGTTGGGTGCCAGCGCAACAACTACCCCGAGTGGCGTGTCAGGAAAGAAACGAATGGTTCAGGTAAAACTCTACCAATATATAACTACTAACATATTGATGTCTGGTATCGATATTTTTGTTTACGCTTTTATTCTGATTTAACTGAATGATACTTTGTTTGATATCCACAGTTGGAATTCCAAATTCAAACAGCTACAGAGCCAAAACTAAAATATGCAATTCTAAATAGCAATCCCTTCAATCCATTCACGTCAGATACCCCATTCAACTTATGCACGAGTAAAGCCTACGTAGATTGTCTGGTGGCAGAGTTTGACAAGCCAGAAAAGCGTCTCTTGTTCAGCCTCAAGCATTAGAGTACCTAACGGCTTCGAATTAAGGATATACAAAATTATGTCAGTGAACCGCCAACAAATTCTGAACACCATTTTAAGGGTAATCATCGAGAATTAGCATTATTGTGTTTAATTTTAAAGATGGATCTCCAATTTTCAATTATCAGTTAACAGTTGAAAATACCTTTAATATTTGCCAGTCGACAGTTAAATTTTAGGCCGTTTGAGTCAGTTGTCAGCACTATTGCACATGAAATAACCATTTCACCATTCTCAACAAACAATCACACACAAAAAAAACAGATAATACCGTGAGATGAGAAAAATGAGCCATTGACTGCATGACGCTCCAAAATATTGAAGTGGACATTTAAATCAGTAGAATTGTGCTGAATAAACTGGTACAAACGACGAATAAAGGAGTGACCGAGAATTAAAACACGTGATGTAGCCATTACTATCGCGTATCGAAAATGCTCAGCGGAGAAACCTGACAAATTGAACAGTATTTATGCAGTCAGAGTAATGGAAGGTACTAACATATATCAAACCAATGCTTTAACAAATATGTAACAAAGAAGTAATGCTAGTGGACACTAGCCTGAACAAATCTCGCCTCAGGGTCTCTGAATGGAAGTGTACGCAAAGCTGTTAAGAGTAGGAAGGGCGGCGTGGTTGGCAGACAACGCCCCAAAAACTGGTCAGAAATGACAAAAGCCGCCGTAAAATAACACCGTGTGCTGTAGACTATCAATTAACACGTACAATAATGCGAAATGCCTCGACATGAAATCACATTATGCTTTGACATAATGTTTGTTTATATTCTTAAACTCTAACGTATGATTCTTCCTCGTTAACTTTGACGAAGTATGTTGTTGTCCATGTATTTTTGACGATGTACTTTCCTACTCGAGGTATGTGTAGCGCTATCTTTTTAAGTTCGATAAATCACTAATAAACATTTATTTACTTAATCGTAATGAGTTTCAATATGGAAAAAAGATAATGTACACATGTATGATTTGTACTGGGTTTTACTCATGGCGTAAGATGCAATATGAATATTAATGCTAGGTCCAGTCCTTTTCTGTGAGTGCTATAAAAAATGAGATTCATGCATCGGACAGGCAGTTTTCCCTTTTAACTTCTTCGAGTTTTTGCGAACCCAAATCCAAAAGAGATTGAACATTGACAGCATGAAAAAGCCGGTTTAAAACATGGAAAAGCAGCCTGAAATAATTCACATCATCAATAACACAAAAATCACCAGAGAACCAGTGACGAGAAATGTTTTCAATAAGAGGGAAGTGAAAAGCTACCAACTGGTGTATGATAAGAGAATCATCATAGATCATGGTGCTGACACTTTACCATTTGGCTATCACTGGGAGTCGACAACCAACAACTGTAACAATACTTCCTGTGTACAAGTTAACCACAAACAAATCACCCAAATCCCTCAACACATGTTGTTTTCATCACATTACTTGGATGAAAGTCATGAGGACTCATTGGGTGAACTGTTTCGCTATGAGAGCGTGCCAGAGGTTGTTTCCGAGAACAATGAAACCATTGACCTCATGGTACTTCAGAATCTGAAAGAGAAGGGGAATCACTTACCATGGAAGATCTTGAATTTCTTCATGACGATGAGGATGAAGATATGGTACTAGAGCCATCATTCTACAGAACCATAGACAAACTGAGCTAGAACTGTCACGGTCAGAGCGAGCTCCGTTAACGGGAAGGATTAAATTGAATTTCAGTTCTCTTAGAAGCATGAGCGAAGTAAGGAAACTGCGAAAGGAGAATGATAAGCTAAAGGCCAGCTTAGAGGCAATAACCAAGGAATTGGATACCTTAAAGGCCGAGTTTAGCAGCATAACACGTGATCATCCTTCACCAATCGAGCCAACCGCAATTGAAAGGTCAAACACACTCGACTTGTTAAGCAGCAAATATGACGAGCTGCTGGAATTCAAAAGGTCGGCGAATAAGTCTCTGGAAACCCTAATGTGATAAACCTCGCTCAAAAAGCAAACGACATCGAAACTGCAATTTAGAGGATTATAGCTATCAGTACAACGTAAAAGTCCTTGGAGTGCCCCAAGTAAATGAAAATGAAAATAGCGCAATTACAGCCAACATGTGTCTCAACATTTTCCAAAAGATGGGAGCTGAAATAACGATGTAAGACATAGATATAGCGCACCGGGTGCCAACTCGTTCGTCCAACGCAAACTGTGAAACCTATCGTATGCAAGTTCGTCAGGCGTTTAGCAAAAGAAAAGGTGATGAGATGCAGAAATGAAATCCGTAAAATAAATCCAAGTGCTTTGGGCTTCCCTGATGATGCTCAAGTGGCGTTTGAGTATGCCAGAGTGTTTGATCATCTCACCCCAAGAATGCAACTCCTTCTAGTCAATACCAAGAAACTTCAATCACGCCACAACTTCAAATATTGTTGGGCCAAGGAGAGTGGAATCTTCCTGAGAGAGTTGGACGACTCCATAATTTACAGAGTCCAGAACGCTGGAGACCTTCACAAGCTATATGAGTTACTCGCTCGAAGCAATGAAGCTAAGTATGTTATTGTCAATAATATTACTAGTCGTGTGTTGAGAAAAAGCTCACGTTGTGAGGGTAAACTCGAAGCTAAGAAGAACGGGTTTTTGCTTTCCCAATTACGTTTTTATAATTGTAAATATTTATATATAGCCCACCCATCATTTAATAGTTTATTAGACCTGAATGCCAAGACTAGAAAATCGTTAGATTCATTATGTAGCCTATATGATTTAAACATCTTCGAGTTGAATCCTACTGATCGCAATATTAATATATTATTCTCCTCATAGCTTTAAGGAACCGAGTGGTACTTTAATAGTAACGGACAGTGGGAAGTGTTCTTCATAATAACATTAGAAGCCTAAAGGAAGAGCTATAAAACCAAGGTGCTGGCGGAGTTTCATACTGTATTTAGTGTAATCGGTCTAACGGAATTAGAATTTGTAATTCAGACTCGACTGATTTCATCCCTCAGCTACCGGGCTATTGTTTTGAGTATGTGCCAACACCTCTATCGGCTGGAAGTGTTGGCTTCTATACACGTAACCAGTTAAACTATAGCGTAATTGAACGTACTTCAAACTCTTCTTTTCAAGCGCTTTGGATCGAAATTCAGGATTCCAGCGCTACAAATACCATTTCTGGATTTATTTATAAACAGCATAACAATCCAGAAGCTTTTCTTGAATATTTATCACCTAATTTAGAACAGGTTAGTCGTAGCAACAACAATATTTACCTCATGGGCGACTTCAATATAGACCTGTTCAAATACGAAACTTGTTCTTTTAGCCAAAATCTTCTTCAAACCACCCAAAGTTTAGCCTTTTTTTCCAATTATTGACAAACCTACACTAGTTTATGGAAATTCTGCGACATTTTGCAAGTGATTTCCTGGATAGACCTATTATCGAGCCTATTATTTGGCTCAAGGCATCCGACCTCCACACAAACATGATGTATGTAGCCCTTGAACCAGTTTTTTTTGTTGGTATATTTTTGCCACGATTTGATCCACATATTGATCCACGTTGGTAACTAAACCAAAAGTCAAAACTAATTATAACACTGCCAAAAAAAACTGAATGACAAAAGTATAGACTCCGTATTTCAAATCGGAAAATACAGAAAATAATCAACCTAAAAAAATAATGAAAACATGAGCTGTGCTCCAATTTACTTTCAAGAGAGGTAATAGTCAAAAGAATCAGATGGAGACTATCTGAAGCACTGAGTACCAGACCTCATGATCAATACTTCGAGTAATTTGGGGGTTGCATCGTTGATGTAGGTGTTTCAACTGTCCGACCCTTGGCACATTTCGCCCATGCACACTTCTTTTTGAAAGTCCAATAGAATGATGAGTGTGTGAGATTTAGGGGCATGATACATGTATATCCATAGTCTCCAGGAATCGTCGAGCTGTGTGTTTCATTAGTAAAGATTTGATTGGTTAGCCGTTACAATAGAGAAAGGAATGTATTGCTCTACTGATCATCGCTTGTGGCGGGAACGTGAAACGAAAGTCGCCGCGGGGGTCTGCTTTAGGATTTTCTAGCTTCATTTTGCTCGCTCATTACGATTATACGCAGTGTACTCGCTGACTTAAAATGGCTGGATTTGATCCTGATATGTTTGTTGGAGAATTACACCAAAATTTATTGTGTCCTATTTGCCACTTTGTGTTGAGAAATGCGGTCTCTTGCCGTCAGGGCCACTGTTTTTGCGAAACGTGCATCCGACGACAGGTGGAGGATTTTGGCAACAATCGTTGCCCCTGTGACAACTTTAATGTAGTCGACATAGCAGAAGTTGTCCCTGTGCTCAATTTACGCAGGGTGATAGAGAACAGGCTCGTTAGATGCACAGAAGAACACTGCGAATGGACTGGCCGATTACAACCAGCACATGGCGACATGTGAAAGGGTCAGGGAGCCCTGTGAGTTTGACGGATGCCAGGAAAGGCCAACCCGCTTCGAAATGGCAATGCATGAAGCTAACTGTGCCCACCGGCCGACAAGATGTCTATCCTGCAATCAGATGATGAAAGAATTGGAGATTGCAGGCTACATACGTGATGTCTGTCCAATGATAGTAGTCCGATGCGTCTACCGTTGCGGACAAGAAGTGAGAAGGTAATGTGTTGTTTTACATTAAAACTATTCCAGTCGCCACTTGGCAAGCGAGTGCGGGAACCGCGCATACAAATGCCGAGTTCCCGGCTGCGAATTCACCAGCCGTGCATCAGAAATGCAGCAACATAACGATGCCTCACAACGAACCCACATTTCTCTTCTTTGGTTATCTCCACAGAGGGGAGATGCGGTAAGTTCTAGTTCTTGACGAAGGAAAACGTTTTTTTGTTCAAACAGCGATTCACTATTATACTGTTTGACAAAGCTTAAGTAGACCTAAAGTCTTAATTTCAGTTTGTGTGGCGTATTTTGTGGCCGTGGTAACACAGCTTTTTCAAAACCAGCTACATCATGTATTGTTCGTTTATACTGCTGACAGTTTTCTCATAAATAGTGACAAAATGTATTTCAGTTTGGAAATTGAAACTTGATTGCCGTCTCATCGTCATAGCTTGTTGTTTTACACATTCGTGAAATATTATTTGGCTTAATCCCACATTTATTTAAAATAAAAGGACCAGAAAGAAGTTTGCAAATCGAAAGGCGACAATAAGAGAGAGTATGTTACATCTGCAAATACTCCAAACAAGCCTCCGAAGAAAAAGACAACGTCAAGCTCTATACCAAAGGCGAATGCAACATCAAGGCTGTCATTTTATAGCAAACAAGTAAGTAAGTTCTAAAACAGTCTTTCAAATTCATGAATAGAAAGTGTGAAATTCAGAACGTTTATTTCGTAATTACATGTACAAATGAGTATGATTTATTGTCTAATACATGGTTTGTTTCATATCAGGATGCTCAACGCCTTGTCACAAGAGCAAAAGGTATACAGTCTTCGCCAAAACAACTTACCTTCCTAAAGAGAAAAGAATGCCATGGTCCAAAGATGAAGATTCTGCCCTTATCCAGTTTATTGCTGTTCACCGAGACTTACAACCAACAAATAATGAATGAACAAGTATGAGGGCAAATCATGATTACTGGCACAAGTCTGGTGAATTTATTTATGAAACTACACCATCAGATGACCTGCATAGATGATGTAAGTTCATGAATATCTTATCAAACTTATTATGTTAACCTTCTAAAATGATGTCAGCTTCAGTGGCAAGTGCAGGGAGAGGGGGAACGGAGGGGAAATGGGGAGAGGGAAGGCAAGGTATTATGTATGATTCCTTACATCCCCAAATTATAAATCCAATTTTACTGCTATCTGACATTTGTCAGTTGTCAAAATCAACCAATCAACTTCTTTGTTTCCGTCTGACCATTTGTATCTAGACGAGTTTAGTACAAATAAACGTACCAGAACATTTCATATATAGTCAGATTTATTATCCCGATCATCTGAGCCCGGTTGTTCTACCCCTGGGTTGAATTGCTGAACCAAAGGTTTAACTGTATAGATTACAATTACAGATTTAGCGTCATCCTGTCCTTAGTTTGAACAACTAGGTCCTGCCTAATGTCTATACCGTACCCTTGAGTATTGCCTTTATTTTTCTGTATTCCGAGAGGGAATGCATAAGTTTCGAGTACTAGCTTGAAAACAATGCACTGAATCCTCTGGAGAGCTGTCACCTTTCTCCTTTCAAACATGTAAGGTACATTTTCATGAATTAATTATTTCTATGTTTTCCTTCAATTTTACAGCTAATTCCATACGAAGGCGAGTACTGCATCTGAAGACAAAGTATGGTTCAGTTGAGAATGCAGAGAACGAAATTGGTCTTACTGTCGACCATTACTTAGGTAACAACGAGAAAGAAGATGAAGTTGTAAACCAGTGTAACAATGGTCAACTTAAAGTGGTTCCTGGGAGTTTCAAGAACCTTGTTCTAACAAGAACTCAGAAGCTGGAACTTATTCACTCTTGTGTTTCATTACTAGACATAAAAGACAGACTGAAATGTTGTGAAGATGTTCTGTTAGGTCAACAAAATGAAAGTCCTCCTAATGGAATTGATAACTACTATGTTTAAGGAAACACTAGTTGATCAACAATCTCAAATGGACACACTGGGTAATTTTCTAGATCAATTATACTTGGATTTATCTGTCAAATATGGTATAACAAAAACATCCTGGTAATTCTACAAGTATGCCTATAAAGGCCATGAAGCGTCTTCAGGGTGAGGGAAAACCCAATCCAATGAAATGTTAACATCGTCCAAGCACTGCAACGATTGGTTACCGATCTGTACAACTGGACAGGATGCCATTTGGCTTGATTGATTACATTATCCAGTTCTTTACATGTATAGATGTTAGGCAGGTAAGATTGACAGAACTACACACTGCATAATATAGAATACTTACAGAATACCCTGCCACACCTGCTAATATATATATATATATACATCTTTAGCTTGGCTCAATGTTGTCCCATTTCAGATCAGCTGACTATCCCCTTGGGCATCGTTTCTTTTATTTCTCGTCAATGCATGACAAGTTACATTCATTTGATGTGGAAATATTTCGATCAAAGAATATTATTCCCGAAAACATTGAGCCAAGCTAGAGGTATATTAATGATCAATTTTTCAAAGTTTCCATGCAAGCTCTTAATTTTAGAACATGAAACATCCCCTAAAAATAATTGTGATATGATCAACATAGCATTTTCTGATTTTCAATTTATATGGGGGGGGGGGGGGGGGGTGTCACACAAAAACATCGGGACATGCAAAACATGATACCATAGGGAGGGGACCATGTCATTTTGTCCAAGCAAAGTAGTAAAAAATCCCATCAGCATCCCCTGATAAAAAAAAGGAACAGTCCCCAATATGCACATAAATTATGGTGAAGAAATTAATTGGATATTTCATATGGTGTCGTTACTACCAGATACAATGTAAACATTGGTACTCTGACTCGGCAACCTATCCTGAATGGCAGTAAGCACGTTCACCATAACAACAACATGTTTTGGGTAGATATTTCGTATTTACCTGTCTGTCACTAAAGTATACTTGATATGTTATATATGTCTCAGAGATCATACATGTAAGCATGATTATACTGTTGTGCAATCGACATTGAGTACTCATGAAAAAAAAAATTGTAAGTAAACAGGGTGATAAAAAAATAATTATTATAGAGCTTTTAGTCATAAAAATAAATTATTTCCAGAGAAAAATGCCCAACCCACTTAAAAAATATAATGGTCCACCCCTTACTATTAGCTACTGAATAACAATACAATTTATAATTAATGCATGGTTTTGACATTCTGTGTAGATCGATGTAATATTTTATAGCGATAGTTTGTGTTGATAAACATCACAATTGTTATGTTAATGTCCAACCATGATTTCAAAAGTCCGCTTTGTGCAAGGAACCAATGGATCTCTGTTTGGCACATTAATCACAATGGATGAGGTGGCAGTAAGTATCGCTATTTAAAACACGTTTTCCTCTAGAAAATAAAGTTAATGGGGAAGAGTTTGTCACCCTGGGTGGTCACGACTTAAAAGTTTATTCCCCGCATTTTCAGTAAGAAAGCGAGTGAGAGACATCCAGGATGCTGTGAGTATATACATGTAGTTTCTTTTGTTTTCAATTTCCTATGTATAAACACTAACTGGGCTTCGGCCGGGTACCATTAGTTTAGTAGTGTATTTTTAATGTATTGTTGCATGGCTATCATGTAAAAGTTTTCTAATTATTGATATTTTTATTAAATTGTATTGAGGATACTGATGATATGTCCGTGGGTAAATAAAGCTTATGTCTGTATGTATGTAATGTTTTCTGTACATGTGAATAGACTGTATACGAAGAAATGGAATACGCAATTATGAAAGTGGTCTCAATTGCATACAAATCCAAATTATATTTTTAATTCTATTTTATTTTTATTATAATTATAGTTTAACGTATGTAAAGATCCAGTCCTTTGTTTGAAAGGACACTCCTTTTGCCACTACTGCATGACAGAGGCATTGGACATGAAGCATGGGTATTGTCCATATGACTGACAGTTTAATGGCTTCTCAACTCCCTCAAGAAACCATGCACTCAGACATGCAGTTGAGGAGTTGAAAGTCAAGTGCCCAACAGCAACACACAACAATAGTAGTGGCTGTATATGGCAAGGCCTGTTGAAAGAGTTGGATTCTCACAAGACAGTTTGTGATATGCAGATCATAAAGTGCAAGAATTCAGAATGTTGCCACAACATACCGTTTTGAAGAAAATGAGCATGCTGAGAAGTGCCCATTTCATAGAAGTTGTGAAAAGTCCAATGCCCAAATTCACATCAATTCGTGGAAAGAACACAAGGAGAGCATGTGTCCACGAGACAACATATCTTGCCCAAAGTGCAAGCCACAAGTGATGAGGTGATCATGAGTATATATACGTACATGTATTAAACTATTTTTTTGCATGTATGAACCATAACTGTTAGTATATCGGGGTTCAAACAATTATTAGACAATAATAATATTATTATTGATAATTATTATTGATATTGTACGTGCAACACGTACTAGACTAATTATAAATCTCAATCAAGTTGGGTGGGGCACACAGGCAATGACTGAGCTGGAT
Source organism: Actinernus sp. WN-2022 (assembly GCA_030867875.1). Classification (NCBI taxonomy): domain Eukaryota; kingdom Metazoa; phylum Cnidaria; class Anthozoa; order Actiniaria; family Actinernidae; genus Actinernus; species Actinernus sp. WN-2022. The sequence continues at coordinate 51,183,368 of JAOWCC010000577.1, read as the reverse complement.
CAGTTACCATTTCATCACTAATTCTTTTGTTCTCCAATTTGTTCCTAATTTTATGCAACATAATTTACCATAAATGACTGCAGCAGGAGTTCTCTCTTCATGTCAGCAGACATGAATTACTACCAAATCGTATTGCGTATTTTGTTCTATTGTTCTGTATTGTATTAATTATATTGTATTTTGATATCACTTCATGTGTTGCCTACATGAAGGGACCACCACGGCAGGGCTATTTTGCAGTCAGAATGCTGAATGAAAATTAGAAAATCCGGTCAGCGGTCATAATTAAATACCAATCATTATCCGATGGTGTTGTGGTTATCATGGTTGTTTACCATTTACAAATAATTCCGGTTAGTTCGGTTGGAAAATTCCGTACGGGAAGAAGTGTTTACCATTTGGAGCCTGACCGGAAATCGTGAAAATTACCTCTGGGCTACCTGTGTGCTTATTTCCAAGATGGCGGACCAGATGTTTATCCTTATAGATGAAGTTTTAGATGGATCGATTGACGAGGAAATACTTTTAGATTCTGATGATGATGGAGAAATCAATGTCATAGCAGCGATCACGACTTTTATGAGGCGAGATCTACACAGAAGTGAAGATTTTTGTGAAGCTGTAGTGCCATCATATTCGATGGACGAGTGTAGATCTCACTTCCGAATGTCAAGAGTTACACTGGAACTTTTATGCAGAGAAGTAGCAGCTACGGGAAGAATCCCACAAGGATATCCCTTTGGAAGGCCAACAATTCCTCTCCAGAATCAAGTTTTGGCGTTTATTTGGTTCATATCGAACATGGAAGTCATAAGGTCTGTTTCGGACAGATTCAACGTGACGCTGAGCAACTTAGAAAGGATACAACGATACATCAGGTGGCCAAGTGGTACGTTACTTGAAAATCGGAACAACATTAATTATTGCCTTTGACTTTTCATGTTAACGTTGTTTTAGTTAAGCTTTACTATTTTATATTTAAACATGATGAATCTCTGAATTTCTAACATGAATTCAACAACCCTGCCAGCAGGTTCTTTTCTCTTTAACCCTCTCTCCAGCTCCACTAACGAGCTAGTGGAGCTGGAGAGAGGGTAAGAGAAAAGAAGCTCTGCTAGCAGGGTTGAATTCAACATGTTTATTAAAGAAAATATGATCGAAAGCTTATTTCAAAAACTCATGAATAATTAATGAAGCAAATCAATGACTGTGAAGACATTTTATACCTGATAAAATGTCATCCTAATTTACATAAACTTTTATCTTGGATTTTCTCGGCTAAAATAAGTTGTATTGTCAAAATAACTGAAAAAAGGTCTCTTTACATGTGAATGTTTTTGAAGTCGTTTAATAAACTCGCAGCAAATTTTGGGCCTTTATCAGTGAATTTCTAATTAGGATGAAACTTTATATAAAATTTCATCCTACTCAAAATTATTTTCTTTATGTCATTCCCTTGAAATGTGAGTCTTTCTTTCATTGTATTCTTAAAGCGTTTTTGAAGCTGTTTAAAACGCTCACAGCACGTGTTTTATCAAGTCTAAAAATTGATAAAACACTGCTGTGAATGTTTTAAACAGTACATAAAAGTCAAGAAAGATATGTGTCTTAGATCTTGCTATCTTGATCTTTAACAGTGAACGAGATGCAGCAAATAATGCAAAATTTTGAAGGGCAAGGATTTCCTGGTTTTCCAAGAATAATTGGTGTAATTGATGGAACGCATATAAGGATTAGAGCCCCAACAAGGCATCCCGATGCTTATGTAAACAGAAAAAAATTCCACTCTCTCAATACCCAGGCAAGTGTCATACATATTATCATATTTGAATTCTTATATCATTCTGCATTCTAGGATGCAGAGGGTAGTGAACGATGGATTAGAAGCATCTACATGTAAAACATTGTTCCCTTTTGGACATATATAAATATGGGTTGAGCCAGGAATTTAAAAGAGGTCTGGTACCAAACAGGAGGTAATTGTCCAAAATTATTTAAATTCAAAACACAACTTTAAAAAAATGGATGATTTGGATGGGGGATAAATTCACAACTCTCCACTAGATTCACAACTGCAGTGCTCAGAATGTCCTTCTAACCTAATAAGGGATTACAGTAGTGCAATAATTAACTAATTTATTAACTAATCTGTCAATAATGTTTGACATGATAGGTTGTATGTGATGACAACATGGTTTTCCGTGACATTCTTGTGGGTTGGCCAGGATCTGTGCACGACTCAAGGGTCCTGAGAAATTCATCGCTTTTTGCAACAGCTGCTAACAAGTTTCCAGGAGACACACATCTCCTTGGTGATGGTGGATACCCTTTGAAAAGGTTTGGTGTCACTTACAGTGTAGGTTAGGATAATATTATGTAAATATATAATACTTCAAGTACACAATGAGTGGTTTAGTGCTCTCCCCCACCCCTGTCAGCCCCAAGAAGTCATACTTTAGTTTGAAAACTTTATTACTCATTAAGCCCAGGCCTCCCCCAAAAATAATTAAAAAGTATATGTAACTTAATTCAAAACTAAAGAACTGATAATACAAACTTTTTTTCAGATGGCTCATTACCCCTTTTAGAGACAATGGGCACCTTAATGCAAGGCAGAGACAATTCAATTACAAAGTTTCATCTGTGAGGTCAGTGGTGGAGCGATCAATTCGACTTCTGAAGGGACGGTGGAGGAAACTTGGATCACTAGAACACATAGATATGGAGTTGGTGGTTCAGCTAATAATGTCCACATGTGTTTTGCATAATTTCTGTCTTCTCCATGATGACTTTGACGAGGGCTATTTTTTGGATGACCATGATGGTGATGATGGAGATATTGATGATGGCCATGCTTCAGGCAGACCAGATGGTCCACTAGCAGCTGAAGCTAAACGAGTACAATTGATGAATATTATATGTTGACAACTATATGACAGTGTAGCCAGTGAACTGTGTAACTACAGTATATAAGAATATTAATTGGTGCCAGGTTAAATTCTGAATACTGTTTACTGGAGTTCTCTTATTTTATCTACCATTGAAATGATAATAATTAACTTTATACATAACCAATGCAGTTTCACATAAAAATTCAAAATGTATGTACCATAGAAATTATGCAATCTATAGTCCCTCCTAATGTAATTAATCACCCTATAAAGTCTCCTGTAGATGGCCCCTTCTTAGATAGTCCTTACAAGCAATACATGTATGTGGGCTTCAATATTGGACTGTGGATATACATTTTGTACAGTGGAACCCGATATAATGAAGTGCACAGGACCGAGTGAATTACTTTGTTATAGCAGGGGTTTGTTATAAACGAAACCCCATTATAACAAATTCCTGAAAAAAAAATCCAAAACTTTTTTTATCAGTGTTGCAACATAGTGATTCTATTGAATACAGTACACGACTGTATACTCCTCAAGATCAACAAACATGTAACTAAAACACAACCAGCTTATCTACCAGCAATTTCTGAACAAATCTGCATTAAATGTCAGTTGTTCTAAGCGTATCTAGAATCAGAAGAACTTGTTCATTGTAGACTGTTTTTGTTCCGAGATACACAGTCTTAGAAATGCATCTTCCATAGCACAAAGAGATTGGAGAAATTCTTTCTCCTGCGAACAACAGTTTTCTGCAGACAAAACAAAGCATTTTCCAATAAAACCTAGGCAGCACAAACCTATAGCTGTTTATACAGTTGGATTTATGCATGTCCACTTTAATATTACGTAGAAAATACTCCAGCCAAGATGTAAGTAAACTTGGTTGCTTGCTTGTAACAAAGTGTTTTTCAATTACCTTAGTTTTAATTATAAGGATATTTTATTACTTTTAAAATATTAAGTACAAATATTAATATTATAAACTGAACATATCAATATTATTTATTTATCATTGTCTTTCATCGCATTAACATCTTCAAGTCCAAGAAATGCATAGACTTATCTAATGCATAGACTTATCTAATGCATACATATTCTACCAGGAACAATCAACAAATATGGCAGTCATCTTTCAAATACATGATTGTATGAAAATGAATTATGATTATTAATTCGATTTACATTCATATAGTAATAAATAAAAACTGTATAACACATTTCTCTGTAGCTGATGTGCATTTTTTTAGTACTATGCCAAATACACTGAATAATTATTATTGTTCACATTTTTTTTTATGAACTATTTGCCAAACCTCAATAGTTTTTCTACCCTATTTTATGCTAGCTGAATAATGAAATTCAATATGTGAAGCAAAGCATAAAAATCTCAGGAGAAATTGAAATTTAGATGCTCAGAGGGAGCATTTGCTATGCACCTATCAATGTGCAGGACAGGTATACCCAGGACAGGTATACCCAGGACAGGTATACCCAGGACAGGTATACCCAGGACAGGTATACCCAGTTATACCTGTCCTTTGATTCCCGAAGTGGCGAAGGGCAAGCATCAGCCGTTGGTCTAATAGAGGCCTGTGCGACTGAAATAGATGACTGGATGAGGGCAAACAAACTAAAGCTTAATAGTGACAAGTCCGAACTTCTTATTATAAGTTCGAAGTACCGCCCTCGTCCTTTACTTAATTCTATCTCGATCAATGATAACGTAGTTCAGCCCTCAACGTCAGCTAGGAATCTAGGTTTTATAATGGACAATAGTCTAACTCTCGAAAAACATGTTAACTCTATTACCAAATCAGCTTTCTTTCACATCAGGAGGATTGCTAAAATTAGGGATTATCTCTCCGAGGACTCTACTGAAGCTCTTGTACATGCATTTATAACTTGTAGATTAGATAATGGTAACGCACTTCTGTATGGTCTGCCAAAATATCTTACGCAGAGACTGCAATCCGTTCAAAATTGTGCCGCCCGGCTTGTATCGCGCAAGTCGAGGTATGCTCGTGCTATGCCGCTACTGATGGAGCTCCACTGGCTGCCAGTAGAAAAACGGATTGTTTTTAAGTTATTATTATTAGTTTTTAAATCTCTTAACAATTTAGCACCTTTTTACATTAGTAGTTTATTGAATTTATATCATCCCTGTCGTAGTCTTAGATCAGCTGGCAAACGCCTTCTGGTCGCCCCGAGGTCTAACCAAAAGACCTATGGTGACAGGGCATTCTCGGTGGCTGCGCCGAGGCTGTGGAACGCTCTGCCCATTCAAATAAGGACAAGCAATACCCTTACCATTTTTAAATCTAGTCTTAAGACTTATCTTTTTAAACAAACATTTTTATAATTATTATTTTATATTTTTAACTGTAGTATTGTAAAGCGCCATAGTGCAGTTAGTGGATATGGCGCTATATAAATTTCTTATTATTATTATTATTATTAAGCCCAAGGAGGGAGCTAAGGGTGGGGATTTGACATTTTCTCCCCTATCTTGGGATAACACCTTTGGTCAATGATATCAAAATTCACTACCCCACTGCCATATCTTCCTTGTTTCCTACAAATACATGTAACCCCACCCTGGGGCAGGCAGCATATGTCAAAATCCTCTCCCTTGGGGTAGCCCTGCCTGTCAAATCCCCACCCCTTGGCCCCTCGTCAGGCTTAATATTGATGTGCATAATAACAGTAACAGTAACCCAAAAGGTTATTAGGGTCATGAAAATTTGGAATCTAAATATGTTAAATATTAAAAGAGAAGTGCCTGGTAAAACCACAACCTTTTGTGGGTCCTAGCATAAGAATAATGTATGTTATCAAACACGCAACTTATGGTACCGGTATTAAATTACCTTAGTAGTAGAGTTCTCACTTTTTCTCCATGTAATCAAAAAACGATTGAAAAATGCCTGTTTTTCTTCTTTCATTTCTTTGAGAAGCTTTACCTTTTCCTCCTCTGTTTTTTCTCGTTTCTCACTGTAAGATTTCAAGAATTCTAACATATCTGCTGCAGAAGATCTGCTCTTTGGTCTCTTTCGGCACCTTTTCTTTGTAATCTTGCTCTTTATATTATTAGTTAGACTGCCTGAACCACTTGATTCAGAAGTACCTGCCACAAAAGATTCACCACAAGATTCATCTATATCCGATTCTTGTGTGTTGTTACATGCTTCTTGGTTGGCGTCGTCTTGTTGAAGCGAACTTTCCATCGTACAAACAGGACTTACGGAGGCGTCTTTAGAAAGACACTCGGAAAGCTCGTCGTAGTATTTCCAACTCTTTCTGTCGTTCCCAGTTTTGTTGTTGTGGTCTTGAATCTCTTTTTGTTTGGAGACAATTGTCCCCCATTTCCTCATGCACTGATTTGCAGAAACAACACGGCTTGCTTTGTCATTGAATGCTGTGGCTATTTTGTCGAAAATGTCTTTTTTCGTAGACTTCCCTCCAAACAAATGCTTGTGGTCTGACCAACATGTGATTAACAGCCTAACGTCGGAATCCTCCCATCGGTCTAATTTTTCGTTTGAATCACAGCTCACGTCCGACGTGTACGAGCAAGAAGATTGAGGTCTACTAGTAGAAAGCTCAGATAACTGCAAAGTGGTGGTAGATAAAGTAGAGATGTCATTCGAAAAAAACACTTGAAATGCCAGCTGCGTATAAAGAAAAGTAATGAAAGTTTGACCAAAAACAATTCGCGCGCAAACGGCAAAGTAGTTTTATAACAGACACCCCAGACAATTTCAAATTTGAGCATTTAAAATCACAATTACCATTTTGATGAGATGAACAATCGTGCTGTAGCAGCAATTCTATTACAGGTGTAGTAAAATAGCAATAAGAGCACTGATACAAGGAGCCGGGAGTTGAACAACCCGAAGAGCCCGCCATTTTGGAACAGTGATGGCGCTGTGGCCGTGATAATAAATATTGTCGAGGGCCTGGAACTGGTGTGGAGAGCGAGAAATGTGTAAATGGTAAGCGGAGATCCATTCGAAACGTTCCAACCGGGAAAAGAGGACTACCTTTTCAGACGATCCGTTCATTTCGGGAATTTTCCAGTTGGTTAAATCAAAATAGCGTTTCCCATTTACATTCCAACTGGAATTACCGGAATCTTTGTGTAAATGGTAAACAACCCATGTCTACCTTGAAAGTGAGAGACCAATGTTCAAGCCCTCGCCGTCAAACCATATTTTTCATGTAAAGGATTATGAAATAAGATTCTGCTGTGTACGTGTTGATTTTAGTTGGCTAATTGTTTGTGCGCGCTCATAATACAGCTTGGGTTTCCTGTGGATCAGGTTGTTTACATACAGCTCAGTCTTCCTGTGGCTATGAGTCATGATCTTGTTGTTATACTATTTATGGAGTCTTCATTAAGGGGTTATTTAAGTTTTATTACTGTACCAATGAAAAAGAGACCAACATGTTCAACTAAATTGACTTTATCAATACTCGATCATGATATTAATTTTAATAGTCATTGTCAAATTCATTAATAATTCATAAGGGTACTAGCCAATCCCATGCGCTGAATGACACCACATGATCGCCTCTGTATACCCCGTACAAACCTGATTAATAAAACATCAGGTTCTGTATCAAGCTACAGACCCCATGGTCCGTGATACAGACCCCATATGGTCCATTATAGCTCTAGTAGTATTCTGTATCAGGTACAGAATACTAGCTAAACTAGTGAGGGAAGTCTCACAACCGATCACTGACTACCCCTATCCCGGGACGGGTGAAATGACAAAGTACACCTACTCTTTTATTGCATACACATTGTCTCTTCGATGTGAGATATGTTTTTGTGAGAAACTAATTCATCCCACATCGATACCAAGGTGGGAGAAATCATTTCACAAGTAAGATAAAATATTCGCGTCCGATCTGTATGGGCTTTACAATGGCTCGCCAAAGTGGCTCGCCATTGTAAATGCCCATACAGATATCCCGCTCATATTTTATCTACTACTTATAATATATAGACATTCATGAAAGTGTTTCTTAATATGCATAGTAATATTTGTACCTTTCAAAATATTCAGTAAACATCACATTTATCGAGTGCTTAATTATTTCACAAATAATGAAAATAAAATTAATGCTCAATATGTACATGTAGGGCCCAGTTGGTAAAACATATCAACCATATCTGCAGCAAACAACTGTTTGCCTGTCCCCTGAATTGTGGTGACCTATTAACATCAGATACAGTGGAAACTCACGTAAGAGATAGGATGGAGGGGCACTTCTTGGAACTGTACAAAACGCTAACAAAAACAAGGTCCTCTAAAATGGTAATTATTAAATATATATATATAGCTACTGGTACATGTACATATATATGTTCTGAAACGTATGTGAACAGTTAAGTATAGTGAGCATGCCTTTTCAAAATCTGATGTGCATAGCCAGTTGCAAGCTCATTGGTCAACTCCAAGGACTTGACCATGATGACCTCTACCAAAATAATAAATAACATCTTCTAACAAAAAAACATATATATAAGGAATCTCCAAAACCTAATCAGGGCTTAAGGGTGGAGACACCAATTGGGTAAATATTATTATAAAAATTAAAAAAAGCTCACTTTCTATATATATACAGCTATTTTTAAAAACACATTGTCAGCTGCAATATGTTGAGCAGTACTGCATGTCTCTTATATGTGTTGTTGCATGTCTTTTAGTTGCATGTGTCATGTTTCATTCTGTGCATTCAAATTAAGACACAATTAATTGCAACAGATTACACTTAAAGAACAATGGCAAGTCCATTGGCTATTATATAGTTATGTACAAAAGGTTGAAGGTATATGCACGTAATTACTCGGGCCAGGCCTTCGGCTGGCTCGAGTCAGAAATCGCAAGTTTTTATTTTTTGTGTCGAGATTTTGCGCCGTCGACCAATCAGATTTCGACTGGTCACGTGACACGTACGTTGCGCCAGCCATGTGACGTGCAGAGTAGTTTTTCAAGATGGCGACGAGTGGGAGTTTTGACTTAGCAAAACCTTTAATATCAGCTGTTTTTTTGTGTAAACCAAAAGTTCCTTCAAGTGCAATACCAAGATTTTTGTCTTTTCTAAAGCTGAGAGGTGTTTCACGGGCTTTGGACGGGAATTTATCACATATCCAGATCAACTCAAGGATCCACTCGTGACATAGTCATAGATGGCTAAGATCTGATCAACACAGTGATACAACAGTTTGTAAATGTAAGTAGCTAAACTGAACATGATAACTTTTATACCAATTGACTGTGGTTGTGTTGTTATTCATTGTTATTAACCTCTCGGAAAGTATAGTAGAAATGACCCAATGTCTCGCTATTTCTCAGTTCTCGATCTGACAGGGTCCTTTTAAAATATTATATGCACATGTTTTTTATAAATTCGGGAACGAAAATCTAGCAGGATATGGCGTGAACTCTACCCTGGGTACCAGAGGTTCTCACTTCGCAAAGCTTAGGCACGAAGCTTTTCCACCGAGGAGCGAAGCGACGCTTGCTCCTCGACACTTTGTCCTCGCTTTGCGTCACGCAGTTTTTTGTTTGCCGACGATTGATACGAACGGGCTTCAAACTCCGGCTTTGTCGTCATCTTATTTTTCTGGACCGCACAGAAGACCTTGAAATTACCGTTCAATAAATCTACCTTATTTATCCTAAAGAAATTTTTGATTTTATATACCCTCTAAGAAGGAATTTATTTTACTTTCTTCCTTCTCCTTCTCTTTCCGTTAACAATAGGAAATGGACAATCTGAAATCTACAATGAACCTCCAATGTTTACCGTCTCGTTTTTCTCGGCTGGCGCTGTAATCGTTTTTCGGCGGCAAGTAAAGAAGTCGGGTTGAACTTCTCGAAACGAGCGATAGTATTGGCCTACCCAACAATAGAAAACAGCCTAGTGTTACCCTCTTGAAATAGTTATTTTTTTTGGGGGGGGGGGGGGGGGGGGGGGGTCTTGCCAGTCAGCAAAAAACAGGCTCACAAACTCTGTTAAAGTAAACTAAATTATAGAGTTTTCAAAAATTTGTCATTGCTTCAGTTTTAAAGATATGAACCTAAAACTTGGGCTTTTTACTAATTTTGGCTTGCTCTTGTCCTGCAAAGGGCCTATTATCAGTAAAACTTTGTAATTAGAAGCTCCCGTAAGGGACCATGACCACCTTTGGGGGTTGAGAATTGGAAGAAGGTGGAAAATAGCATTTACAAACAGGTTTTGTTAATAACACTACCAATCTCATACAAGTGCCTTTAAATATATGAATTAAGATTGTTTGCCATCTAGTACAGCCATGTGATTGCATTCCTGTAAAAGGTCCATACCATTATATGTAAATTATCATGAGCATGAGTAGTGAATCAATTATCCAGTTCCCCTAGCACAAACCATGTTATGACACAAAAATATGCTAGAACTCCATGTATTATAAATTAACCTATTTCTAGGTGGCCCGAGTTAAGGCCACTCAGGGCCTCTTGTTATTTATTAAGTACTTTTATTTTTATATCAATGAAAACAGGATTTGGACAAAGAAATTGTATCATTAATTCCTCATTTAATGGAGTGTAAATTTGACGGGAAAGACTTATCAGGTAGCAAGCCCAACAATGACAACTATGACAGCAACTGTTATATGTATATTTATGTTGTGTGTCATACAGATTCTGAAGAGCGGTTTGCTTTGGTACATTTTGCCAATGAAGGCCTGTATTCAGTTGTTGATAAGAACAGAATTAAAGAGCAGCACTATGCCTATGGGCAGTCTGTTGATGTCTTGTGGGGAAAAGTGCAAAGTACTAGAATGCAGAACTTATTGTTTGTGGTAGGTATTCACTTTTTATACAAAGTCCTAAGTTAACAGGTTTAGTTGGTGTGGATGGGGTAATTACATGTAAGAGTTAATTATGGTACATTTAGACAAAAAAATTAATGGGAAGGGAAGTGTCTTTTAAGGAGTAAATTTATGAAGTAAAAACTTTTTGCTACAACATTTTCCAGGTTATGACCCCTTTGTGTATAAGTTTACATGCAGAATTACATGCATAACAGTTATAAAAAGTGGTGAAGTTAAATTGTTTATGCATGCTGATAATTAAACTCTGTGAGAAAAAAATATATGCATTTGTTTTAACGTTATATTTAAAAGTTGAGTGTGAGAAAGAGAAGGAACGAATAACAGAGAAAAGGACAGGTACACAAACTGATGTTGGAGAATGAGATTATTCTGACGATGGTATGTCTACTATGATGTAACATTATTCATTTGACTGGCATCAGAATAAGCTGATTTCCCATAAACACTTGTTGATAAGACACACCCACCATTTACAAGTTCAATTTTTTTTTAATAAAGAAAGAGAGAAAATCAAAAGTTGAGAAAAGTACATGTACACCATCTTGCTTGTTTCATCGAACATGCCTGCAACAAATGGTAGCTTTCATGAAACTTGCAAACTGGAGAGAAGGCCATATATTCAGCTCCGAATCAGGGCTTCACAAGACATCTGATATACATGTATCTTTCTCAAACTCATGAATAATTAATGAGAATATTACAAAGAAAATCACAAGCGTAAAGGAGTTTAGATAGGTGATGAAACACTTGCATAAATTATCCAAACTTTCTTCTCCGTTTTCTCTTCAATGGTAAATTCGTTGGAGAAGCCAATTATACAACACTGTCAGCCGTGTTGTATCACATATCCAAACACCTCAAACTGAGTTTAAAAATCTCCGCTTCGCGTCGTTTTTCAAGTTCAGTTCTCAGTGTTTGGATATGTGATACAACACGGCGGACAGTGTTGTATATATTACTTCCATAATAGTATTTGTTTAACAGTACATGTTTTGATTCAGGTTACTTTCCAGGTTTGAACTTAAAGATCTGTCAACAAAAAGATTGAGTGGCTGGTTTAGGAGCCCCAGACCAGACTTGCTAAAGCAAAGCCAATGTTCAGTTTCATTTGGATTTGTGTAATATAATAGCAACATGCTTCAATTGCCTGGACCCTTTTGTAAATCATTGCTCTTCTAGATAAGCTACATCCCAATTTTGAAGAAAGATTTTGGGTAAAAAGGTGCACCTTAAAGTGTATCTAGCTGTGAGTGTTTATGGTAAAAAAATAAAAGTCAAGTATTAAAAGCTGGTAACATGTCTTTTTATAGAGCAAGAGAAGCCTCAGAAAAGAAAAACTGAAAGTGCAGATCTTGCAAGACTCAAGAAGAGTAAAGGTACACATGTAGTTAAACATTGTTTAGAATCAGTGCTAATGTGCACCTTAACCCTTTTGCCACTGGACCATTTGGTTAACCCTCCCCCTTCAGGTAAAGTTTGGCTAGGGCAGTCAGTTACATACATTGTACCACTGTACTGTCAAGTTGAAGGCTCAAGCTAATAGCCCCTCGATGCCATTCGGGAGGATTCTACTGTGATGGCAGTGGTTGGCAAAGCTTGCTCATTTAGGGTTTGAATGAATGAAAAGAATGAAAAGTGCCGTAATTTAGAAAACTAAGCCACTGGAAGAGTAACAGTACACTGTCAGGGTTTCCCATTTCTGCCATTGACTGTCAAGAGCGATGGCTGTAGAAGCCCCTGTGGATGGCTGAAATTTTGCTTTGATGGCTTTGCTTTAATTTTTCAACAGATAATTGACTCTCTTGTCTACTCCTGTAGCAAACCAATCTACATTGTATTTCTGTTCTTATTGAAATAGTAAGCCCTGATTACAATCATGTAATTTGGTGTTTTGGGCAGTGCAGTCTAAATACCACTTAGGAGGCAATAAATACTGCTTTTGGTTGTTCCTCATTGTATTAGCTTTCAAGTTTCTAATTTGTTATGCTAATTGCTTGACAGTGCTGGCCAGTAAATCAAATTATGTGTTTTGGTCAACAGGAACTAATTCAGTTGAGGTACGTACATTGTAAATGTATACATGCAGTTAACTAGTAACTTATAAAATAATGTTCTTGTGATCAAAAACAAAAACACTTACTCAGAAAATTTAGTAGAGTATGCTGAGAAAATCAAAGAGTGATTGATGAAGGACAACAGAGATTCAATGGATAAAACCACTGTTTATGCAGCTTTACTCTATATAATTAACATATCAGATGTGAAAAAAGCTTGCAGTGCATGTTTTGTAATGTCTAAAAACAGTAGTCATTACTTTAGTAAACATTGTTTGAAATATGTGTAATGCCTGCCTGAGGTCCGAAAAAGCTCCAAGTTGTAGCCCACAGGGGAGATGTTTGTATCGTTAAATTACATGTACAAGTCCAAATTTGAAGGATCTTTTCTTTATTCCTGGGAGAAGCACTAGCATAAGAAGAAGTAAAGCTTTAACAACGCAATAGGTATATTCGTAATGTATTGAGTATGCAGGTTACAGTCAAATTAGTAATGATCCACAAGCTATCATGCTTAGATCAGTAGCCACAAGAAATGCGAGCTAGACCTGGTAACGAGCGTGAAATGCGAGCACGGGGGTTGACGAGAAAGAGACAATGGAGAACTTGATGTACTAAATTAAGTCTTTGAAATTTGGAATTCCTAGGAATTCTTAAAATCAAACAGAAGTTTCTCTTCAACTCTTGCTACTAAATTTATCATGTAATAAGCCCAATGTCATATACACTGTAGGTGCTTGCTAGCAAGAAATGCTGTTTCTTACAGATCTCTATTTGTGAAGCAAAACAGCATTGGGGAAACAGATGATCCACTTTATGTAAGTAGTACTCTAACTCAATAGACTGAGGTATTTTTGAAGCTAGACAATACGCTGCATATTGTCAGCTATTTTAAACAGTCATTTAAAACTGTGGAAAAATACTCTTATGTCACTCATAAAATCAATTTATACCTAACTCATACAAAAAAAAATTACTAGGTTGATATTAGGATACCATTAAATTTTGAAAGAGAATTAAAAACCCAGCAGTACATGTATATTGCTTAGTGTTACTTTATAGTATTTTATTATGTAATTTATTACAGAGCCTGACAGATGTAGTGATCAGGCTAGAATCTATTGAAAAGAAAGTGGATCAGCTGATCACCAAGCAAGAGGCTGTTGCAAGACAGCACAGTTACATAGTGCCCCCCAGTCCAGTACTTTCATCAAGCACATCTAAGGCCGAGTCTAGTGGGACTCCTAGCCCATTTTAATAAAAAACATGTAAGTGTGAATTAGAGGCTTTGGATTGCATGATAAGTGAAAAAGTGCCAATAAGTGCATGAACATTGTAACAATCATGAATATAGTATAAACAACTAAATCAATTATGATCCCTTTCAAATTAAGGTCATTTTGAATTGCTTTATTTGCTTTATATAAACCAAAATTAATACAGTTTATACTTCACTTTAACAATTTATTGTTCCTTGAGAAATGACGTATCACATTCATGAAAACCCCAAAATGTTGATTTTCATTCATTGTTGTTTCTGTATTTTCAGCAGATGTGTTCTATAAAACTAGATGATGATGAAAGCAGTACTGCAGATGAAGAACATGAGTTGGTAAGCTTAATTATGTATCTATTATTTACCTTGATGGTCAGCTTAAAGTGAGGCTGGGTAAGCGTAATCACTTTGACAAGACATGTTTGGGCGAGTTTCCCAGCTGTGGTAGCTTTGATTAGATTTTTCTATTCAATGTATATATCACATCCAAACTACCAGTAGTTTTCAAAGATTTGTACAAAATGTTATGGGATTAGAGCAATTATTTTTTGTGTTGATGCTGGGAGCAAAATCTCCAGATGGTTAATAATTTAGCTCTTATTCTACCCAAATTAAAAATTCTCTAATTTAAAATGATAAAAGAAGTAATATTATTTTAATGGTCATTAGACAAGTCTTAGTTTGGTGGATTCTCATTTAGCAGCTCTGACAAAACTTTAAGCATGTGCTATCGAATTCTTCTTTTTTCGAAATTTACAGACAAATACAGCAAATCGTTTTGCTATTGGCACAGAAAGCTTGGTTGCAATACATTGACTAGAAAAAAAATCAAAGCAAACTTACAACAACTGGGAACTTGCCCATATCTACAATGTACCTTGTAAAAATGTGTCTCTGCAAAGTGAATAATTGCTTTCCCAGCCTTGCTTTAAATCTAAGAGGGGGTGGCCCATGATATCAGGGTGAATAAACTATAATGTAGCTATTTTCCAATGGATAAGGATACATGTAAATGTATCCTTAAATTAACCACAAAACAGTGCTGGATAGTGGTTGGGGGAGGGGTTGTTGGGTGATCTGAATTGAAATTACCATATTTTTAAAAAGGACTTGGGCAGAGTTTGTAAAGTTAATCTAATTTTAATCTGACAAAAAATAAATGCCATCACAAGAAAGAGCACATCGAAATGAGTAAGTTTACCAAGTTTAGGGATGGTTCAGTGGATATTCACGATGTTGTGAGCTTTCAAAAATTATAAAAATAAGAGACGCTTGTATGGTTTGGATGGACGAGTGTCCAATGACAAATGTGATTTTCGAAAGCTTCCTATTCAGTTTGTATTTACCAGATATGCTCAAACTTAGTATTCTTACCTGGATAACTACATGTGCTCTAATTGTTCTTCTGATGGTGTTTATTTTGTAATTATATTAACTTTACAAACTCGGTCCCAGTCCTTTTTCAATTTGGTAATGGACAAAAAATGGTTTTCAAGAGCAAAACAAAGGCAGGAAACTTGTTGAGACAGAAAAAAGTTCTCTATTAAACTACTAGTTAACAAATGATAAAAATAAACATTATTAATATAGTGAGAAGTACATTGTGGCTGTCATAAATCAGTCTGCTATAACAAATAAAAGATTTATTGTTATAACTATTTTTGTTGTTGTTTCTACCTTGTCAAATATCAGCCACTGATAGAAACTTCAAGCTCATAGTCTCATTGTTAAGCAGAGTTTAAGGCTAAAACTGCTGTTGTGTTTCCTTTTTCTAAACATATTTTATGATTTTTTATTTTGTAGGATGCATTACCTAATATTCCAAATATAGTGATTTCTATCCATTAATTAATCTGGCGCATTGGCCATCATTACACATTTCAATTCCCTAATGTGTTTCTGGTAGAACGTACAGATAGTCAGGTCACCATACTGGCTCCACAGTAATTTCACTTTTTTTTCCTGAAGGGTGAATTCTTCAGAAATAAAAGATAAAATCCTCTGTCATAAAGTTTTCAATTTCCTCCTTGGTGTCATCATTTTCAGGGAAATTTCGTTACAATGCAATTATCTGCTCGTTCCCTTTTTTATGATTTTATTTTTTCTAATTTTATTTTTAAGATGACAAAGGCTCTATTTGAGAAAAACTACAGCACCCACAGCATAAGGCGTTCAGCAGCACAATGGGCAGCTCGTTGTGGTGCTGATGATAGCACCATAAAAAGGGCCGGAAGATGGTAAGTCAACAAAGTCCCAAACTCACTCTCTGGTAGTTGTTAATTCATGTTCCACTGTTTAAAAGCAGCCAATATTAAATTGAACATTAATTTGATTGGAGATAGATGGTCATACTTTGATTTTCTGCATTTCAGGAAGTCTACGAGTTTTGAGCTCTACACTCAAAATGCCAGAGCGAAGAAACCTATGACAGACTTTAAAACCTGGATGTTCAAGCCGCTCAGATAAACATGAAAATAATGATATTTGAACTGATCAGCTGTTAGGCTATTTTAACAAAAAGTGTTCATTTCAACCATGTAAATGGTTTTTTTTGTAAGCATTGTACACTCTTTAAAACATACTAATTTGGACACAAAGGCCTGGACAACATATTTGTATGATTTTAATTTGTCCCAGATTTTGACCATTTCTCAAATGCTTCAACTTCTGAAACAATGATAATATAAAATTTGTGTACGAAGAGAGAATATCCCAACACTTCATGTTAATCTTTCAAGCCAGGGCGGGCAGGGTATATTCGGCTGGTATAGGGATAATAGTCGTATTTTTTATGGGCTGTAATCGGCGATTTAGAATTCTTTTTATGGTTGTCCTAGCAAAATCCTTTTGTTAAGAGCTGGGGTATATTTAGCCTACTATGCGAAAATAGAAATGTCTGCTTTACCGAGCATTATTATTTCCACTATGCAAGCCTTATTGTCTTATGGAACAATCAGCTTCTACTTTCCATATCCTTGAAAGTGGTGTAATGAAGGAATTCAGATGCTGACGATACTTATACCACTGACCAATCATGGAAGAGTGTTCCCTCGATCAAGGCAAGACCAATTTGTAGATTTCATATTGAACATAAAAATTCTAACAATCGCTCTGATTGGGCAAGAAAAGGCAGTCCTGACATCAGTGTCTGCATATTGGGAACTAATTAACTGCTCAGTGATGTTTCTTTTTTCTTAGAATTTATGAGAGTGAAAAAATACATACATCTAGGGTATTTTTTGGTGGGCAATTTTCCATGGCTCAGTATTTTTCGCCGGTTATCGCTACCCTTTTTACTTTGAAGAACCCCCTGGCATTTAGGGACCGGTCATTATTTAAGAAGAGTACTGGGTTGGATAAAAACCCATCGGGTATTTTTTCAAAAAAAAATTCAAACCCTATCCGAGTATTGACCTGAATTTTTCATAACCTGTTACATGGTTGATTAAAAAATCCCATACCCCATAGGTTTTCCTGAAAAAAATAAAACATACCCTGTACGATTTTCATCCAACCCGGTACTCCCCTTCAATAATGACCGGTCCCTTATGTTATAGAACTTTAAATGTTGTCCAAGCCCCTTTTACTTGATGTGGCCTATTTAATAAACAGTAACTATGAAATATAGGTGGAAATTATTTTCTTCCTATCATGTGTATTGAGTGTAACAGTCTGTGCTATTAAAATCTATGTGGCTTTTCCAAACCGCAGTTCCCTCCTAGCATAATTAATGGAAGGCTGTTCCAACCTTCCATTCAGTGAATGAAAAAGAAAAAGTTGACTATTGTTTAAGGCAGCCCTTGTGGAGCGATTGCAGAATACCCGAAAACTTGGTTAATTAATAATGCGTTTTCTCAAATTCTCATACAAACTTTTTAAAAACCTTACCTTGAAATTCAAAAAAAATCCTACCCACTTTCAAACCCAAATCATTCATACGAGTCTAACACCTGAGCTAAATGGATACTTTTGCACTATTTGTAAGGGCTTTTCCAGTTTAAAATACGGTATATTTTTCTCGTTATAGCTAAAATGTTCCAGAAATTTTGTACTGATTTTCAAAAGTGGCAAACTCAATGTGGCCAGCACTGTGTGAAATAAGTGGTGTCACTGAATACTCGGGGCCGTGATACGTCTTGCATACTTGAAGTATACGGGATTGGTACGCAACATGTCAGGATACTTGTAGTATCAGGAAATATCGGGTGCTGTATACTCAATGATATAAAGTGTCATGGAATATCACGATCTGGATACCTGTTACACGAAGTGTCAAGGGTGTCAGGGGACATTATACTCCACAATACCGAGTGTCACCGAATGTCAGATAACTGAAACTTAAGTCAAGGATATCAGGGATGTTACGGTATACTGCCAGATACCTTATATTTAAACAACTTGCGTGATTTTTTTTCCTGTGGCCACGGCCAGGGTCTGTAGCTTATTGATATCATCCTGACAGATATGACTGGAAGAATTGTTTCCTTCGTTATATCCAGTTTTCGTTATCTATAATAGCCTGCTTGCTGGCTCTCCTGTAATTTTTTTCGGTCGTTTCTTTTCGGATTGGGTCACCTGTGGCACGCGGTCAAAATGGGGCGAGGACAAAAATGAAGGGAGGGGGAGGGGAAGGGGAAAGGAGGGGAAGAAAGGAGAGCCTGCACGAATGCCATTGTTTTCGGAGTATTTACCGTTCGTCCACGAACGGAAAATTCCCATTGGCTAGAATGTGACAGGTGTCAAGTTTGACATTAAGCACACACGAAACCGAATCCCGTGTGACATATGTAGTTACATCGGTCGTTTAAACACAAACGGAGACATTTCCATTCGGCTGAAGTATTACTACTAAAATCTTCGTTTCTGTAACAACATCAATATTTAAATGTTGAGTGAGCACTTCATCGGCACTTTACTCCTGTTGAACTTTCTCGACGACCGCGAAGAAGTCGTTTTTATTGGTAAATATTCAGACCGTGGTTGTTTTCTTGCCAACGGGCTTCGATCGGGTGTCAAAACTGTTGTTGGTAGCTGGCGTTTGCTTCGAATGGCTTCAGGACTAGGACTACTGCAGCTTTCTCCAGCTCCACTTTATTTACAAAGTTTTTCACGTAAAAGTACAAATCATTGAGAATTCTAATCTTCCTCCCACAGGGATTACAAACTCGACTCGATAAACCAGGAGAATTGACAACACGGCTTCCTTCACGTTTGCATTTGGAAGGAATTAAAAGATTATCCTTAGAAATAACTCCAGAACAACCTGGATCAACACTTGCAAAGGCGACTAAAATCATCCACGGCCTCTCTTACTGGTAATTACTTTCTTTGGGGTTTCTTCTTGGTCCACATGCACCATTTGTGTTATGATTAATACCGCAAAAATTTAGAACGTGGAGCGCTGAACCGGAGCGCTGTCATTTTGAATCGTGTTGACATTAAGCGCGATTTTCATTGGCCATTTTTTTACACTTGGAGCGTGACGGGCTGTCAAGCGTGGTCAAGCGTGGAGGGGCGTAATTCTCAAAACAATGGCATTCGTGCAGGCTCTCCTTTCTTCCCCTCCTTTCCCCTTCCCCTCCCCCTCCCTTCATTTTTGTCCTCGCCCCATTTTGACCGCGTGCCACAGGTGACCGAATCCGAAAAGAAACGACCGAAAAAAATTACAGGAGAGCCGGCAAGCAGGCTATATCTATAAACGAAAACTGGGCCTGATAACGACTTCCCCCCAAAAAATATTAAAATCTAGTTCATTTTACCCGAGTTTTCGGCCATGAGTATCCGTTTACGGTACAACACCCCCTAAGTACTCCAGTCCCTTTTACCCCTCTCCCTCTCCGACGGTATCAAGTTATGCATAATTGTTGGCAATTGTAGAAAAGGTCGAGAAATAAAACAACAATAAACGGAAATGGATCTATTAGTAGCCGGTCAAAGTATTTAGGATGTAGTTACGTATTTAATTGTAAGAAAATATAGAAGCTATTCGAGAACACTTGGATGTTCATAACTGTCTCTACCCCCGACGAAAAATAACACATGTCACGTGACCAAGGTTTGCGCGGGCATTTCTAGATCTTCGTTCGGTTGTTGAGGGTGGACATTGGTCTGTGCATCGTTCGTTGTCCTTCGCTTCATTGTACTTCTCTTCTTGGAGGAAATACTCTAACAGGTTAGTGCCCCATGATATCGTCTACTACTATTTTATATTTTGTTGGTTTTATTCGGGCTTTTATCACGATTACAGAGCTGGTTTTAGTTCTAACTGAATGTCCTCGAGGTCATCACGCATGCATGGCCATTTTGTTTGCCCTAGCTTTCAAAAGCTTCTACTTCTAGCACCACTTTATCCGTATTTAGTACAAATGTAGCTTGCGTAATAACTATAATTACCAATTAAATCGATTGTATGCTTTAGATTTGAAAGCCCAGAGCAGCTTGTCTGTAGTGATTAAATAGTGGTGAGAATTGCGCCCAAAGTCAAACTGTAAAAAGCTATATTTTTGCTGGCTACAGGCGATTATTATGTACATGTATAACGATGTCGAAGATCGCCAGCTACTTATGTAATTCTTAAAGTCAGAGTTGTAGCTTATTGCACAAAATACCGGCTGTTGTTCAGTTGTCCAACAACTAAAAACTTGATAACAGTCCTGGGCTAGACTGCAGAATACCCTACCACGTAATGTACCTTACACGTTGACAGTCAACGCGTCGACGCGTTGACGCGTTGTCACGGTCAAACATATAAATGAAATTGAAAATGAAATGAAATAATGAAATAAAATTGTAAATTGACATAACGTCCACTATCAATCTTGCTATTATCTCTCTATATTACTACCTTCGTTCTACAATCAACCGCAGTCTACTCGTTGACGCGATGACGCGCTGACATGAATAAAGTGTTCTCTATATATTACTACCTTCGTTCTACACGCAACCGCAGTCTACTCGTTGACGCGTTGTCACGGTTAAACATATGTACATGAATCAAGCTGGTGTGAGGGTCAACGCGTCAACGCGTGCATCGATCATAAGTGAAAATAAATAGACGTTTATTTTCAGTTAAAGTTTAATTTATTGGACTTTTAAATGAACCATCTATATTCTACTCGATTCACCGAATAAGAGTGACTTAATATTAATATATATATATATATATATATATATATATGTATAAATTTAATTTATAAACTACAATCATGAAGAAAACAATTGCATGGAACTGTAAGCACTGATCTAATCTTACATTTATCTTAAACTTTGCTTAAACTTCCGTTAGCAAGCCGGGATTGTTATTAGCCTTCTCTGCAGGCGTCTTTCTATTTCTCTTAGGAACCGATAAACATTCTCACTTATGGATAAAGATAACAAAGTCTTACATTGCCCATTGTCCACCGCTAAAACTCTCACAAACCGTAAACATAATACAGTGTATCTAACATTTCTATTCTAGCTGTTCTGGATGTAGTCTTCAGTGAGGTGCTCTCCGTCTACTAATGCACGTTTCAAAACAGGACCAAATGAGTGATGTATTGCATGCCAAATTTCGTATTGTATACATCTTGAGATATCAAGGTAGTATTCTTATTGTCAGTCCAATCAATTTCACTCACATCTTTCTTAATCAAAATGACCGACGCTTTTGGTTGCCGGGCAACCCTAATTGAAACTACTTGACCGAAACTACTTAGCTGCTCTGCAAAGAGCTTGAACTCCTCAGGAGTTAGTGTGCGCAGACTGCGCACAGACATCTTTAGGGCCCTTAGCGTAACTACCCTGCCACTTATATTCAGTATAGCTGTCTTCACATCGAGGGGGCTTGGCTGTGGTTTTTCTTTGTCCACTGTGCCAGCTGATAGAATGCTGTCGATGAACTAGAGAACCAAAATGTACAAATGTTAAAGGGATACCCGAGTGAAAAACACATTGGGGCTCAAAAGAATCTTCAACATGTTCTTTGTTCAGAAAATGTATTAAAATTTGATCAAAGGTTTTTAGTATTAAGAACGAGCACCTCAAAGTTGGCCGCACGAAGACATGGGCGCCGCCATCTTTGTTTGCATTTACGGAAGTGACGTCACTTCGTACCACCAGCGTTCTCACTCTCTCACTTATTAGGTGTTTTTAGGATGATAAACGCCTTAACTGTACCTCACATACATTGTAGTTCTTATACTTATTCAGAAGTCACTCGAGTCTTTTAAGCCATGTTGTTTTGCTGTTATTAAATGGCAGTTACGAGACCTTGTTGTTCGTCTGATAATTTCTCGCCTTCCCAATGCTTTTCTTCCTCCTCCCAGTCTTCTGAACTTTTCTCATAATGTCGTCTTCATCATAATTCCGGTTTCTGTAAGAATTCCTCTGCAATCTCGATGAAAATATATCCACTTTAATTCCGAGCGTGTGAAAATCATACAAAGACAAGTAGCCGCGATACGCTGGTGGTACGAAGTGACGTCACTTCCGTAAATGCAAACAAAGATGGCGGCGCCCATGTCTTCGCGGGGCCAACTTTGAGGTGCTCGTTCTTAATACTAAAAACGTTTGATCAAATTTTAATACATTTTCTGAACAAAGAACATGTTGAAGATTCTTTTGAGCCCCAATGTGTTTTTCACTCGGGTATCCCTTTAAATATGATCTTTTGAGTATGGGTCCAAGGAAAAAACGATGGGGCTCGTTTCATGTCTTTCACAACCTCGTTCGTAATTTAGGAGTGCTCGTAAGTCAACAAAAAAAGGTAATATGAAAATTTGTATCAATATTATTTGCCTTTGAGACTTCAACCTTTGTCTTGGAACAAGTAAATTCGTTATTACAAATGTTATCAATATTTTTCTTCACTTGTAACAAGCATGTTAATCGCATCAGATCATAAATGTTAACATTCTTTTTACCTCAGTTGCTATAAGCTTCTGTGAGTTGACAAACTTCGCAAATGTTTCAGCCCGCATTAGCGATGTTTTCTGGATCCTGGTGGGTGGTGCATTCGGCTTCTCACCCTTCACCAGTTTCTTGGCAATGTGGATGAAGATGTGAATTATCGCTGCAATCCTTTTTATTATATCCGTAGTTTTGCTTTTTGGGGGCGGATTCCCTTCAGCTAGTGCAGCATTGATTTCTGATATATCTGAGCTCTGCAATTCTCTCCTGACAGAATTCGCCTCCCAGTGAGCTTATACACTTTGTTCTCTGATAGTAGACGGTACATTTCAATAAATATGTCGGTGACTGATTTTACGGGTGAAGAACAGTCTAAAGGAACTAATTATTTCGACACAATTTCGTTTTGTTGTTGTTGTTAACACATTTCCGACAAACTTATTTAAATACCATCGTTACGGTAAGTCCATTAGTTCGTTGCATTTAGGGCAGCATATCGTTTTGGCAATAAGCCCATTTTCTTTACTCCACTGTATAATTCACTCCTTGCTCCAGAGAACGTTATCTCGCAAATGGTCATATAGAGTAAACTTTCGCTTGCTTGCCCTATCTGGTCTGGTATAACTTTCAGCTTTCGTTCCACTTGTCTCTGTCCACGTGTGTTTATTGTATTTATCTGGGTTGTGCATAGCCAAATAAATATGGCGGAATTCCGATTTATTTTCACGTTCTTATTACATGTTCAATAAATGACGAATAATATACTCTGTCTCGCTGAATATCTTTGTATAAATACAATCAACCGCAGCCGTCTACTCGTTGACGCGTTGACATGAATAAAGTGTACTCTATATATTACTACCTTCGTTCTACAAACAACCGCAGTCTACTCGTTGACGCGTTGACGCGTTGACATGAATAAAGTGTACTCTATATATTACTACCTTCGTTCTACAAACAACCGCAGTCTACTCGTTGACGCGATGACGCGTTGACATGATGAATAAAGTGTTCTCTATATATTACTACCTTCGTTCTACAATCAACCGCAGTCTACTCGTTGACGCGTTGACATGATGAATAAAGTGTACTCTATATATTACTACCTTCGTTCTACAAACAACCGCAGTCTACTCGTTGATGCGATGACGCGTTGACATGATGAATAAAGTGTTCTCTATATATTACTACCTTCGTTCTACAAACAACCGCAGTCTACTCGTTGACGCGATTACGCGCTGACATGAATAAAGTGTTCTCTATATATTACTACCTTCGTTCTACAATCAACCGCAGTCTACTCGTTGACGCGATGACGCGCTGACATGAATAAAGTGTTCTCTATATATTACTACCTTCGTTCTACAATCAACCGCAGTCTACTCGTTGACGCGATGACGCGTTGACATGAATAAAGTCTACTTGCTGTGGTGGGGTATTCTGCAGTCGTTCCCAGTCCTGTACTAGTGTGTTGAGTTTATACAATTTTGTATTACTTTTAACAATTTTAATGACTCTAATCTACATGTACATGTACCCTCGTTTGCAGAATACCCCCTCCATTCAAAATATCAGTTTAAAAGCACTAAATTATCCATTTTACATGTAGTTCAGGGCCTGATTGTTCAAAGTGTGGATACCTTTATCCACCGATAAATCATTATCGAGTGGATAAGATAAACTAGTTTGGTTAATACATATCCACTGGATAAGGATTTATCCACCCTTTGAACAACCAGGCTCAGGTGTATTAAGACTCATTCTAATGAGTGATTTGCAGTCGTAATGCACTAGTCAGTTGCTTCCCCCCCCCCCCCCCCCCCCACCCCCGCGACATGGCGGGGGAATTAACAAATAGGCAATGGTAATTTCATTGAATTCCCCACCCTTCGAGGCAAATTTACTGTTCAAAATCCCCGCTCCCGGGGTTGACTTACGGCATTCCTTGTGTTCTTTAAAGTCAAAATAAGGATAAACTGGAAACTGGGGATCGTTTGCTGAATTGATTTTATGTTCAAATTGTGTTTATTATGGTTGTTGCTTTCGTCACTGCGTTTTGACAGGCTTACTTACCATTGGATTGGATTAACACAGCCAGCATACCTTGCTCATCTATACATAGATGTCCCTGAGCTGAGCGTGGTGGCGGGATAATAGAGTGACCATGCAATGAATGTTCTACTCTGAGAGGTAGACGTGCAGGCTGAGCTACGCCAGTGAACGACAATTCGTTGCGAAATTCAGAACAAATCTAAAGCACGATTTTGTGAGGACAAAAAAAACCTGGCCACGACAACAGGCGAACGGGTTGGGTAGAGTTGGCCGGTGACCAAGCAAAATAAATACGCAACTTTAAACGTTTTTTTAATACGATTGAACAAGGCACTCTTGTTGAAGTATGATCTCATTCTAACAAGTTATGGGATACCTGTTGTAGTTATGTTAATTAGAAATAAAAGTCCCGGATGTTGTTCATCCTGCGAAGTGACAAACGTGGCGTGTTTTGTTGTTTTGCGATCACTACTATAATCCAATTAATCCTTGCCTCCATCATGAGTTTAACAGGTTATGGGCCCAGTTCGAGATATGGTCGACTACTATTTGATGGGGATGAAAGAAAATACGAACAGTGGGAGGTTAAATTTCTCGGTTATATGCGACTACAAAAATTGAAGGATACGATCGATGCGGCTGACGATGCGGAGATTACCGCAGCCAAGAACGAAGAAGCGTTTGCCGAGTTAATACAATTTCTCGATGATAGAAGTCTTTCTCTCGTAATGAGGGACGCGCAAGATGACGGGAGGAAAGCGTTGAAAATTTTGAGGGCGCATTATGCTGGTGCAGGCAAGCCCAGAGTGATTTCGCTATTCACAGAGCTGACGTCGCTTATGAAATCAGCAAACGAGACAGTGACGGACTATGTTATACGAGCAGAGACTGCAGCGACAGCTCTTAAGAATGCTGGTGAAACCGTGACAGATAGCCTCTCATAGCGATGGTATTAAAAGGTCTACCGGAAGATTACAAGCCGTTTGTTGTCGTTATCACCCAGAACGAGAAACAACAAACATTCAGTGAATTCAAGGTCGCCTTACGGAGTTTTGAAGATACTGAGCGAACCAGAATGGTGATGGGAAACGACTCAGTCATGAAGACCGAAAAGAGACAGGAATCAAAGAGGAATATCATCTGTTTTCAATGTGGGCTTGGCAGGGCATATTGCTCGTTTCTGTAACAGTAACAGCAGCAATAATGGACGGGGACGCTGGTGCAACACGTGTCACAACTCGTCACACAGTGACAGTACATGTCGGTTCAAAGGAAGGAGGACTGACAATGCCAAGCAGGCTTCTGAGACTTTTGAAAAATCTGATGAGGGAGTGGAGCATTCATTTGCATTTGAGATCAACGCTGATGCAAATGAGAGGGCTACTAGTACGGCAGAAACAAATACACTTCTGGTAGATTGTGGTGCGACCGCCCACATCATCAATGACGAGTCCAAGTTCATTAAATTTGATGATAAGTTCAGACCAGACAAGCACTATATCGAGCTGGCAGATGGAACACGATCTAACAATGTGGTACTCAAGAGAGGGGATGTTGAGATAACCATTATGGATACCACTGGAAGGCATATCAATGCGACGCTGAAAGATGCATTATACATTCCTACATACCCACAGAACATATTCTCAGTGCAAGCTGCAACTACAAGAGGTGCTACAGTGACTTTCAATCCAGACTCTGCAGAACTAGCTTACAAGAGTACCAAGTTTAACATTAAGAAGCGTGGTAGACTGTACTATATCAGTACCTTTGACAAAGCTGACTCTGTCAATTATACATGTGATCTGAAAGGCTGGCATGAAATACTAGGACACTGTAATCATGAGGACATTGTGAAACTAGAAAGTGTAGTAGAAGGTATGAAGGTAAGCGATAGTAGTTCCAGTAACCCCGGGGATTGTAACATTTGTATTGAAGGGAAAATGACCCAAAGTAGGAATAGGAATCCTGATGTGCGCGCTACAGCACCATTAGAATTAGTTCACACTGATCTTGCTGGACCCATTGATCCAGCCTCTGGAGAAGGTTTCAGATATTCCATAGCTTTCACGGATGACTATTCAGGAGCAATTTTTGTATACTTTCTTAAGAGTAAGAGCGAGACTGTAGTTGCAACAGAGAAGTTTTTGGCAGACTCAGCACCATATGGTGAAGTTAAATGTATAAGGTCAGATAATGGCGGTGAGTTTATTTCTCATAAGTTTAAGTCTCTCCTGAGGGAGAATAAGATAAAGCATGAAACATCTGCACCCCATTCTCCCCACCAAAATGGGACGGCAGAGCGACACTGGCGTACTCTATTTGAGATGGGAAGGTGCTTACTCCTACAAGCCAATATGAGCAAGGAGTTTTGGCCTTATGCAGTAATGGCTGCTGCGTACATACGTAATAGGTGCTATAACAATCGCCTAAAGCAAACACCATACTTCACTATCACTGGCAAGAAACCCAATTTGTCAAACATGAGAAGTTTTGGATCTGAATGCTATGCATATAAGCAGAATACGCAGAAGTTGGATTCCAGGTGCACTAAGGGGATCTTTCTTGGGTATGATAAGGGGAGCCCTGCGTATCTGGTGTACATCCCAGAGACAGGCAAGGTTATGAAATACAGGGTGGTGAAGTTCCCTAAGAGAAGGGTGGAACAACAGACTCAAACTGAAAGTCTGTCAAGTGATGATGATGTAATGCCATTACAACACAATTCTAACCCTGATACATGTAGTGCATCTGATGTTGACAGGTCTCAAGAGGGTCCAGGTTTGCTCATCGAAGGTCTTGGGGCTGAGTGTGAAACCAGTCTCCTTCAGAGCCTCCTGATGAAAGCATAAGACGTTCTAAGAGGGGGAGAAACCCCCCAGCATACTTGAGCGATTATGCCACAGACATGGAGGATGTTGATCAGGTACTAACAAGTGTTGATTATTGTTACAAATTTTCTGATTTCCCTCAAACCTATCAAGAGGCTATGGAATCGCCTGAGTCTAGCAGCTGGGAGGCGGCGATGAGGGAAGAGATGAATTCTCTGACTGAGAATAACACTTTTACTTTGACTACTCTGCCAGAGGGCAGAAATTCAGTGGGGGGCCGTTGGGTGTACACTATCAAAGAAAGTTGTACTGGTGCTAAAACTTTCAAAGCAAGGTATGTTGCTAAGGGTTACAGCCAAGTGAGAGGTATTGATTATAAGGAGACTTTTGCACCTACAGCTAATCTCACATCTGTGCGTGTGCTAATGCAAATAGCCGCACAACATGATTTGGTTTTACACCAAATGGATGTGAAGACTGCCTATCTCAATGCCCCTATTGATTGTGAGATCTACATGGATCAAGTTGAAGGTTTTGAAGTTCCCCCAGGAAATGATGGCACACAGGTGTATAAGTTGAACAAATCTCTGTATGGATTGAAGCAATCAGGAAGGAATTGGAACCATGTACTACACTGTTTCTTACTTGAGAATGATTATGTTCAGAGTCCTGTTGATAACTGTGTGTACACCAAACAGGTGGGAGTAAACTTGTTGCTATGCTTGTCTGGGTAGATGACATCATTATTGCAGCAAGTGACATGGTGCTAGTATCTGAAACTAAAGGGATGTTGAGGGAGAGATTCCACATGAAGGATCTGGGTAGACTTTCTTACTTCCTGGGTATTCATTTTGAGCAAGGAGATGGCTTTGTGAAAATGAACCAGAAGAGGTACATCATTAAGGTACTTGAGAGGTTTGAGATGTCAGAATGTAAACCAAGGCCTACACCTTCTGAGCAGAAACTTGAGTTTGTTAGTGAAACTCCCTTTGATCCTAGGAGATATCGTGAGGCAGTCGATAGCTTGATATACGCTATGACATGCACTAGGCCAGACATATGCTGGATTGTCACTAAGTTGTCACAATTTCTGACTAACCCAATGGACGAACACTGGGTTGCAGTGAAGCATGTGCTGCGGTACTTGAAGGGGACTCTAGACTATGAGTTGTGCTACAGGAGGTGTGATGATGATCTCACACTAATAGGCTACAGTGATGCTGATTGGGCATCATCTACAGATGACAGACGAAGTGTAAGTGGATACTGCTTCAGCTTGAGTAGAGATGGTCCTCTTGTCTCTTGGAAGTCGAGAAAGCAGCCAACTGTGGCCCTTTCGTCATGTGAAGCTGAGTACATTGCCCTAGCAGCAGCAGTTCAGGAGGGCCTTTATCTCATTCAGTTGGTGGGTGATATTGGTGAAGCAAGTGAGCCTGTTTTGATATTTGAGGATAACCAAGGGGCCATTGCCTTGTCTAAAAATCCAGTTAATCGACAGAGATCGAAACATATTGATGTGAGATATCACTTCATCCGCACAATGCAAAATGCAGGAAAGATAATAATTGAGTACTGTCCCACCGCCAGTATGGTGGCTGATATCATGACCAAACCAGCTACAAAATTCAAGTTGCAACAATTTGGGAGATATATTTTTGGTTCATGAGAAATTTTAGCCTATATAGTATACAAGGAATATACAAGACTCTAATTTATTTTATTTTATTCATTTGTTGGTTGATAATT
The DNA here is from genome assembly GCA_030867875.1 of Actinernus sp. WN-2022. Taxonomy (NCBI): domain Eukaryota; kingdom Metazoa; phylum Cnidaria; class Anthozoa; order Actiniaria; family Actinernidae; genus Actinernus; species Actinernus sp. WN-2022. The sequence continues at coordinate 51,153,732 of JAOWCC010000577.1, read as the reverse complement.
TACTGCATGTTTACATCGTTAATGGTAATATGATCACATATATCATTTTAGGAAATACATAGAAAGAGATCAAGTGGGGGTGTTGAAGTATGATCTCATTCTAACAAGTTATGGGATACCTGTTGTAGTTATGTTAATTAGAAATAAAAGTCCCGGATGTTGTTCATCCTGCGAAGTGACAAACGTGGCGTGTTTTCTTGTTTTGCGATCACTACTATAATCCAATTAATCCTTGCCTCCATCATGAGTTTAACAACTCTAGCTTTGTATGCTGTCAAGCCACGTTTCTATACATATTTTGGCAATGTATGGGTGGGACAATTTTAGTTATCCTAGCCATGAATCTTGCTATGGTGAACTTTGGTGAGGAATCGGTTTTTGAAAGGCTTAAAACAGCCCCAAATCATCGCAAACAGAGTCAAAAACCACAACACAAGGTCAGTGAAGTATATATATTTAATAGTAAAACATTCTTTCAGAAAGATATGACATTTTCGAGATAGTTTACGCATAAAAATCAGTTCGCTGTTACAAAGTCCGATAATAATTACCACTCCCGCGGCATTGGGCTTCCTGTGGTCAGGCCGTTGCAGTGTCGGGGCATTCAAGAGTGATCGGGCTGAAAGAAAACACCAAACAAGAGCCATGGATTGGAGGTAAGTTCACAAAGAAACTCAGATTGAGTGTAATCCCTAATGTTGCTGAAATTCTTTTTTTTCCCTTCGAATTTTGGGCATCTTAGGGGTCTTAGCGTCTTAGGGGTCTTCGTTTTTGGGGGCAGTCTTAGTTTTCCGAACACCCGGTCAAAACACACATGCCCCAGATAGGGACCCATTTTCTTCAACAGACACAGCTGTCAGCGCAGGGTACCACCCCCACCCCCCATTTTTGACCATCTATTTTCCATTCTGTGGGGTCTAGTGGTAATTTTAATACAGAAAATGAAATGATAACGTAAGACAAAACATGCAGTGCATTTGTTTCTAGATTATGCCTTTTAGTTTTGAAGATATTTAAGAACAAAGTATTTTTAATATTGAGTTTTCTCTCCAGAGGAGATGGCTGGCAGCAGCCCCCACCCCCCTATCCCAAAATGGGTCCGTCGAGAGGACATGTGTTTTAATCTTCTCCCTAATTCAATGAAAATCGGGACACTAGTACTAACTGTTGTCAGTTTGCTAGCAAAGTAGTTTATTCTCTTTCAGTAAGTTAATTTTACGGCCAACGTTAACTGAACATTGACACCCTGCTTTCACGACCTATCACGAAGTTTTAAAGCAAGAGTCGGAGTACATTTGTCTGACAATTTTCCCGCAGACTTTGACTCGTTGTTATACATGCACTTGTCATCGGCTTCCCCGAGGGGGAGGGGGGGGGGGGGGGACCCGGGGAAATATGGGGACTTTGACAGTCATGCCTTTCAATGCCCCAACATATCCCTGCATATCGGGCTTTACGCTCTAGCAAAGTCCCCATAAAGCCCGGCCCCATATCTTGTTTAGTTAGCGAAATAAATATGTAAGAAAATTTGTTCAATAAAGATTCCAACTTCCATCAATCAGTCTGACGTTGTTTTAGTGCGCAAAGGCAAAGGAGAGCCAACACCATTCCTTAAAAACGAACACTGTCATTCAACTGGCCAAACAAAACATCAACGACTTTATTGGTATAACGTTCGAAATACTGTGATATTAGCCATATATTTGCAGATTACCTATTTCAAGCACATGCTATCCAAGCGTAAGGTTTTTGATTACCGTTTATTTTACAAGACTTGACTGGGAATTGAGAGAGTTTTCAGAATATTCTGTAAATATTGAAATAAAAGAAATAAGACTTTACCTGTGTGTTGGTCAGTTATTGGGCTGTGTCTTTGTGCAATTTGGAGCTCTCTCTTTACTACTGGTCTGGTTCTGCCGGGATGAAACATCGCCCCAATGCGCTGAAATTGCACACAGACACAGTCCAATAACTGACCAACACACAAGTAACTGTTTTGTTTCTTTTATTTCAATATTTACAGAATTATTGCAATTTCTAAAAACTCTCTCAATTCCCAGTCAAGTCTTGTAAAATAAACGGTAATCTAAAACCTTACGCTTGGGTAGCCTGTGTTTCAAGCACCAATATCAATGGATTTTACATCACATACCGGGTCCACGCCACTTTCTAATTCTCTGTCTGCCATCTTACTTCTCAGCCACACTAGTCCCAGTCTCCTCGCGATTTACCGGGATCGAATTTCACCAGGGGTTGGGGCAGAGTAACTCAAAGGCCCCATATAACCCACTTTGACGATGTTGCGCACGCAACTAGAACAATGCACATAAAATCTGAACAACAAGAGACTGGCGGACCACACAGACTATTTGGCGGGCCACATCTATTGTTCTCTGATGCGTGCGCAACATTGTCAAAGTGGGCTATTATATTTCCCCGACTATTGCGGCACAAAAGCGCTGCAAAGTCCCCGCATATAGCCCAGGGTCCCCCCCTCGGGGAAGCGGATGACAAGTGCATAAATACACACAAACGGTATGGAAAACTGAAAACACGATTGCACGCTTCCCAGCACTTCTACATCCCTCAAATTTTGATCAGTTAATCTTTTTGGTGGTATCTTAAGGTTGCAGACAGTGAATATTTCAGAAATTCTATTTCACGGAAATTATTTGCCATCGGATTCCCATACAAACACTGTATTTCGCGACATGTTTGCACCCCTTTTAAAATGTCGGAATTAACCGCGAACTGATCTATTGAAACTGTCTATTAACGATCGAGACTTAAACTACAGGGCCAGTAGTTAGGAACCGTTATTTTTACATTCTCATAACAACAGCTTGGTCCTGTACCTAGAAGACTAGTTTTTACTGACCCTATATCTTTGACGTAATATTGGCCATAATTAGCACTACGAGTGACGTCCAGTACAAGCATCGGTACAACAAGAGATCCGTTAAAACTGTGCCTCACTTATAACAGTGTTGTCTGATCCTGTGCACCCAAAAGTTTATGAAAATGTATTTAATGGAGAAGACTATTTCGCTTGTTTCTCCTTTCTTTTTTAATTTTTCGTCTGGTGGTGGTTTTTTCCTTAGGGAAAGGGGGGTTCCAGAACCCCAAGAACCTCCCCCTGGCTACACCCCTGAAAACAGGGGCAACATCGTGTGTCCCATGGCCATCATGGTCGTTCTGTGATTTGCATTCTTATTAGAAAACTATGACCGCATTTCTGATCAGAATCATGTAACAGTCATGAATTTTCCATACCCAACCCCACCCGTCCGCGCCCATTAAAAGAATCCTGATCGATCAATGGGTTGATGTGTCTATGAATTCACTATATGTGATGTGTGGCAATGCCTCGTGAATGACTACGTACTTAAAAGTCAAAACCACACATATCCTGTACATACCAAAGTATTAGACAACCGTACCACTCATGCAGTTAGACATTTTACAATGGACTTTTCGAAAGCGTTTGACAATGTCAAACATAATTTATTAGTAGAAAATCACAAAAGTAGCCCACTTTTTGTCCTTATATAATTAATTGTTTGAATTGCACCGTATTCCATTCCGCATAGCTGCCGCCAGTGAAAATGACAATCCTTTGTCGCTTGTCGCTCGTCCGTGACAACTTTAAAGGGGCTGTGTCATGGTAATAGACTTTACATTTGCGTTCCGGGCCGGAAATAGCAATTTCCACCGATTTGGATATGAAGTAACGAACCTCTCGGCCATGTGGGATGCTTAAAATCAAAGTAAATATGCAAACATGACTAATAAACAGTGTATACAAACAGTATCGAGAGAAAATATTGAAAATCCTTTCAATCAAGCATTGAGGGAGGGAAGTTTAACTGTTTGTATCCAATTAAGGTCTCGATAAAGGTTCGACGTGTCATTTCGGAAAAACGCTCTTGCAACGTCGGAATTAAAGCCACATAGACGTACTATATACCGTTTTAAAGGTCTTGAATTGAAGAAAGTACATATTTAATCCGTTTTGAACAAATATTAAAAGCGTAGATGTTGTATATATTTCTACGCGAAATGACTCTGTCCGCCAGAAGGACTTCAGCCCTTCAGGCTTTGAATTTTTTTTTTCTTAATAAGCCCTTTCCAATCACAAATAAATTGACTCAAATACTGTGTCGGGCATTTTTGATATATTGCGTATTACAGATTTTATCCCTTTTCAAAGTTGAAAAAGTAGTTTTTCATCCCATTTTGATACAACCCAGGTCATAAAACCTGAACAAAAAAATATTTCAAAATTCCCCGACACAGTATTTGAGAAACGGCTGTTTTCCACGACTCGTGAAAAACTTAGGAAAATTGGACAAAACGCTAAAAGGCTGGACTTCAACAAAGTTCTGTTTTTGGTTGACTAAGAGTTCCGCCTCCAAGGGTAATCTCATTAACATTAGCCAATCAGAGCGATTCATGTTGTGTTCAGTCTCGGCCGATTACAAAGTTCAGACGAGCCGCAGAACAGAGAAGCTATACAGTTCACCGACGCTCGATACTTCTACAGAAACTAGTTAGCTATAGTGTCGATTCCAGCTTAATTTAAAGAAGAAACACTCTTTTAGGAGTACAGAAAAATGGCACCACAGTAAGCAAACAATTAATATCATGCAGGGAAAACCACTGCAGCGCAGCTCGATCCACACCATGTACACGATTATGGTTGGCGAAATGGTGCAAAAATTCAACAAACGTAATGCATTCACATTCAACATTGATATACATTCACGTTCAACGATGTTATTCTTCTTCAAGAATATATTCGTTGGCAACAAAAATATACATTCACATTCAACGATATTATTCTTGTTCAACGATATATTCATTCACGTTCAACGATACTTTTCGTGTTCAAGAATATATTCATTCACGTTCAACTATTATTCTTGTTCAAGAATATATTCATTCAACAAAAATATTCATTCACATTCAACGATATTATTCTTGTTCAACGATATATTCATTCAACGAAAAATATATTCATTCAACAATTCGTGCGCACCCAGCTCTACGCATCATTGTGCCCAGTCTCCCACGGCACTATAATTCGTGACGAGGACATCACGATTTCACTCTATTTCACACGATTTCATATTTCACAAGATGGCGTCGAATTTAATATTCGGCGATGTGTCCGCGAAGAGAGGAGAACATTTCGGGGTGGAAGTACGCAAAGCCTTTTAACACCGAATTATGGTGGGAAACGGAGTGTGCCCGGCCATCCATTTCGGCCCCTGTCATTGTCAGGCAAACGGGAAAAAACGTGCAACCCCCGATACCGAAAAGTGTGTATCGACTGTGTGTATCGACTGTGTAGCACAAGATAGCGACGATGAGGAGATGGCAGATTCATTTCATTTCGCGAACAGTAATTCAGCCTTGGGACTTTCAGTTTCACATACAAGCGGCCCTGGCCACAAAGGTTTTTCACATGGGCAAATTCCCACTTATGGCCAGGCGACAACATTCTTTCCCTTTTAAGAAAATCAAAATCTGATTTCGTTATGCTTGGAATTTTTGTCTGAAACACCTCCACAAGCTCATTGCGTATTTCATCTTCAGAGTGTCCAGGTGTCAGATCAAACTCTCCTTTTATGACTGCATACTGTTCGCGAAATGCAAATGAATCTGCCATCTCCGCCATCTCCTCATCGTCGCTATCTTGTGCTATACAGTCGATTAGATACACACATTTCGGTATCGGGGGTTGCACGTTTTTTTTTCGTTTGCCTGACAATGACAGGGGCCGAAATGGATGGCCGGGCACACTCCGTTTCCCACCATAATTCGGTGTTAAAAGGCTTTGCGTACTTCCACCCCGAAATGTTCTCATCCTTCGCGGACACACCGCCGAATATTAAATTCGACGCCATCTTGTGAAATATGAAATCGTGTGAAATAGAGTGAAATCGTGATGTCCTCGTCACGAACTATAGTGCCGTGGGAGACTGGGCACAATGATGCGTAGAGCTGGGTGGGCACGAATTGTTGAATGAATATATTTTTCGTTGAATGAATATATCGTTGAACAAGAATAATATCGTTGAATGTGAACGAATATTTTTGTTGAATGAATATATTCTTGAACAAGAATAATACAGTTGAACGTGAATGAATATTTTTGTTGCCAACGAATATATTCTTGAAGAAGAATAACATCGTTGAACGTGAATGTATATCAATGTTGAATGTGAGTGCATTACGTTTGTTGAATTTTTGCACCATTTCGCCAACCATACACGGTAGGCTGTTTACGTCATCCTAAAATGTTTTATCGCGCTGAAACAAAACCGGCAAACCTTAGCTTCCTGCATTGAATTCTCTTTAAATTTTTGGCCGATTCAAAAACTTTATTGCTTCATTCTTTGTGGACTTTCAGTCTTCGATTATTCTAACTTCTTTGAACTTGAGTATAATCCCTCCAGCCATTGTTTGTCCTAAGAACTTTACACCCGCTTCCAAATTTACTCACAAACTAAATTATTACAAACTAAATTGTGCTGTGTTTTTTCTTCTTATTTTTTTTTAATACGGCACCAAGAATGATCTACTTTTACACTTTTGGGCATTGCATTATAAACGTAGGAAATCTTCACGAACGAAAAGTAGCGCAGAAAATCACAGGATCAGCGAGAATGAAATAACATGCCCAGTGAATGACAGCAGCTGTCAATCATTTTCCGCGCCTTTTTTAGCGGGAAATCAGAAAGTCGCATTTTCAAGGCTTTAAATAATTTTTTTGAGTTTGAGTTTTTTTATGATGCTAGATTAGGGCTTTTAGATTTAGAATTTGCGAAAAAACGCATTTTCAAAACTTTTTAATTTTGAACCTTTATCGAGACCTTAACAGCCACCAACCGAGCGATTACGGCGCCGGGCCACTTTTTTAAGTGTCCATTGTTATTGCAGAATAATTTCTGATCAATGTTGGTAGACTGTAAAGCTTATATATGTCACATCAAGGCCATCATGCACACGTGATCTTTACCATTGCAATTAATAATGATTACAGTACATGCACGTGCACATCAATAAAGAGTACTTTCAATTTCTCTCACCTTGTGTTGATATTTTTAAACGTTCCTTGACTTATCCAATTATAAGTGCACCTAAGCCCTTTTGCAATTTTTATACATATGAATCTTTGAAAGGTTTTGAGTACTTCTGCTAAGAAATTTTTGGCTTACAGGAAATATTCTATGTTCTAGGCTTGTTTGAAATGGTGAAAATTTATTTGACCTTTCCTGACCCATGACCGCGTAAGAAAAAGCCTGGGTCGATTCTGGATCTTACTTCACCTCATTAATTCACTATTCTCCATGGTGCCTTTCTATCACAACAACATCGATATATAGAGAATTTATACAGTCTGTGAGTTGTTAGTAAATAAAACAGTTATTTTAGACAAAATGCTAAACATTTATTCAACTTATTGCAAAGTCGAATGAATTAGATGACGTAAGATCCAGAATCGACCCAGGCTTTTCCTTACGCGGTCATGGGTCAGGAAAGGTCAAATTTTAACCATTTCAAACAAGCCTAGAACATAAAATATTCTTTGTAAGCCAAAAATTTCTTCGCAGAAATACTCAAAACCTTTCAAAGATTCATAGGTAGAAAAATCGCAAAAGGGGTTAGGTGCACTTTAAGGCTGGTTCACACGTGTAACGCAAGCGTAAGAAACATGATGCACGCATGCGCATTTGTAGTTATTTTCCAAGATTGGGACTGGTTACAAAATGTACCAAGTATTTTGGAACGAGGTGCGAAGGTTTTCGGTCCGAGTTAAACTAAACTTCTCGGTAATCTTTTATGCCAAGCGAATCATTCAAATGGGCTGAAACGAGAACAGCATCATTTACCGTTCTTGAGTCCTGCTTTTAGCAACATCATCACAGGCTACTTTTTTTCTTCAATTTATCATTGAAGACAGGGCAACTTTTGTCATAGAGTATGGGATACTTTCTTTCGGCCTCAGCCAACTTGTCATCTCTTATCGTGGAGGCTGCCATTTGGGATAAATGTTTAGCCGTGTAGGCATGGAACGAAGTTCTTTCTGATTGATTCTGCTGATTTCCTTGCGTTTGCGCTTGCTTCACCGGCAATGTTCACACGGGTGAATCCGTGAAGCAAGCGCAGATGCAAGCGCAAGAGAATGGAAAAGTTTCCATTTTCTTGCATTTGCGCTTGCGTTTGCGTTAGCAATGTTCACACGTACTAGCTTTTGCGCTTGCGTCTGCGCTTGCGTTACACGTGTGAACCAGCCTATAGTATTTGCCTGAATGCAGTGTTCATATGGATTAAATCTTCACAACTCACACAAGACACTGTCAAATGTTTCTCTTCAGGTATGAATAGGGGTCTGTTCTAGGGCCATTGATCTTTTTGCTATATATAAATGACTTTAATAATAGCTCAAGTTTGTTTGACTTTCACCTGTTCGCTGACGATTCCAACCTATTTTGTGAACATAAAAATATTTCAGAACTTGAAGCAACTATAAATAATGAACTAAGTAATGTCCAGACCTGGCTATGTGCTAATAGATTATCTCTTAACATAGAAAAGTCAAATTATGTAATCTTTCATCCACCACAAAAGAAGGTACAAAGTCTTAATTTCAAGCTTAAAATCAATGACAGACAGTTAAAGAGAGAATACTGTATCAAATACTTAGGCATAATGATAGATTCTAATCTTAGTTGGAAAAAGCATGTTGACTGTGTTGTGAAAAAGATTAGGAGAAGTGTTGGAATCCTCAGCAAAATCCGCCATTATGTTAGCCAAGAGACTTTGTTAAGTTTATATTATGCCTTAGTATATCCTTTTCTGATTTATGGATTGATTGTCTGGGGAAATACCTACGAATCTACTATCAATCCAATATTTATTTTGCAAAAAAAAAGCTGTCCGTGTTGTTTTGATCATCACTCTAGCCCTCTATTTAAGTCTCTTGAAATAATTAAATTCCTTGATCTCGTTACTTTTCTTATTGCCATCTTCATGTATAAATTTCATAATCAGCTATTACCCTCTGTGTTCCAGTCTTTTTTCACTAAAGTAGATAAGATTCACAGTTATAATACAAGGCACGCTGCAAAACAGTCTTACTATCTTCCCAAAGCAAGAACAAACTATGGAAAATTTAATATTCGATTCCAAGGCCCCACTGTATGGAATTCCATTAATGAAGACATAAAGCTCTCCACTATTTCATCATTTAAGGCAAAACTAAAACAGACCCTTATTACAAGATATTAGTCAATTCTCTTCACATAAATGACATTGAGATAATATCACTGTTTTGCAACTAATTACTATTTTAGTGTGATAGTTGTTTGATATTTTCTCAGTTTTTCATATTAATAATTATATTAAGTGAGTAGTTTACTGGTATGATTTTTGCTATTTGTCCTATTATGCTTTTTGTGTGTTGTGTGTGTGTGTGTAAATGAGTGCCCGACCAAAAATATAATTTTCAATATGCAAGCTGACAACCTGGCATTTTTAACCTTTAGGCTATTTCGGGTTGCCAGTACCCTTGTACTTTTTAAAACAAAATAATAAATGTAGCATTCAATTTATAGGGTAATAAAAAAATAAAAAATAAAATAAAAAAAAGATTGTTATTTATAGTATCTTTATGTTTGCAGCTTCGTATCTGTTCAGCGAAAATCACAATCCAATACAGCGAGCAAGCTAACGGAATTCACTCGGTTTGTCGATAATTCAGCACAAACTATGGCCGAGGAATTCGACTGTTCAACTTCGTGTACATGCATGTACACGCGTACGCGTCTTCGATCAACCGTACTGAAAAAACGGACCATGCATGGTTGACTTGATATATGTAGCTAGACGGCGCGGGCGGCGACGCTAGGAACGAATGATTCAATGTTGGTTTGAAATTACTTTATTAACACTCACTCGACGATCATACGGTTACACTATCAATCGTTAACAAACGCTAACGCTAACGACTAACATGTCCTCTTATTCGTGGGTCTGTTCTTGTTCTGTTACCATTTCACTGAGCAATCCTTATTCTGTGCTCAACCCTGACTGACTTCTGGCTAGTTTTAGAACTCTATTTATGCTAAGTAAAATGGTGAAAAACATCCTGTTTGCAGATAACTAAAATATATTGCCAAGGCTAGTAAAACCACAATGAATGGACACGTTTAGGACAGGAAACCGCCCCTATCCTAATCTAGTTAGGCCGATTTGCTCACCCACCAGGAAGGAAGATAGATATGTTGCTGCTAATGTGCAGGAAACCACGAACATAGTAGTTAAATAGCAACACATTTAACAAACCACAGGAAATAACTAAAATTACTAGAGAGACTACTCCTAGTGTCTAGTGAACCTGTCACATTCAACCCCCCTTTTGCTCGTCATGCCCTGAATGGCGAGCTAAACACTAACTACTCAAATAACATTATTGTTCATTATAGCTTACTACTACTATCTTAGTGTTCATGAGGATTATCCTCCTTCTATGATAATGTGGATTTCGGCTCCCGGAACCTGTTGCTATGTTGCCCAGCTGTCCTTCTTGTCGACCTGCGCAACAGTGGTTCATGTTCCTCCTCTGATGATACAGCTTCCTCTGATGATACCACATCATCCCCTTCAGTACCTGCCATGCCATCCATGTCACGTGGCACAATACGGATGATATATCTATTTCCGTCATCATCATCAGACTCGTCAGACTGCGGTTGTTGCGTGCGTCTAGCTCCTTGTCTCGGTTGAGACCTCTGGCGGTTTGAAAGTACTACCCTCGGACACACTTGTATCTCCGCTCGATTGACAACCTTTCCATCCCCTTGTCCACTAGTGTTCTGTACCAGATACGTGCCGTTTCCACGTTGCTCCATTATCTTATAGACTTGGTTTTCCCAGTTGTCCTGAATCTTGTTACGTCCTCTAACCTTCCTATTTCTCAGCAGCACTCGTTCACCGAGGACTAGTGGTTCTGCATTTACCCTACCACTTCTGTCATGTTTTTCTTTCCTTGCTGTGGCTGTTTCCTCCAACCGCTTACAGGTACTAGCATGCGCATCACGCAATCTCTCCTGGTGCTTTGTTATCCAGCGTCTGCTATCCGGGATTTCATCGGTGGTACAAGTCTGTCTAGCGGAAGCTTTGCATCTCGACCAAACATGAGATAGTAGGGCGGGTAACCGGTGGTTGCGTGTGGCGTGGTGTTGTATGCATAGCAAAGTTCTTGGAGGTATTGTGGCCACTTCCGCTATTCCTCCACGGAGAGAGTTCTTAACAGTTCATGTAATGTCCGATTGAATCGCTCACACTGACCATTTCCCTGAGGATGGTAACGTGTGGTTCTTGACTTTTGGACCCCGTACATCCTGCACAACTCCTGAACCAAATCCGCTTCAAACGACCTCCCTTGGTCCGAGTGGATTCGCTCTGGCACACCATAGACCAGGAACCATTCCTTTATCAGCACTTTAATCACAGTACTGGACTTCTGGTCCCGCGTATAGGTATCGCAACGGTGAACTTCGTGAACACGTCTGTCAATACCAGGATGTTCTCTCTTCCATCAGACGCCGGTTCCAGTTGCGTGAAGTCCATTGCCAGTACTTCGATGGGTCTCGTGGCAATGATACTTCCCATCGGTGTTTTCACTGGAAGGTAGGATCCCTTGGCTACTACACACCTCTCACATTCTGCAATCCATTGTTTTACATCGCTATGCACACCAGGCCACCAACACCGTTGACGAATCAGCTGTTCGGTTCTGTCTGGACCTTGGTGTCCACACTGGTTATGGGCAGCTTTTAACATCTCGTTGCGAAGAGGACGGGGTACTATCAGCGACTGTCTTACTCTTCCATCGTTGTCACCGGTGATCCTATAGAAGATATTGTCTCTCTCTCGGATCCGGTTCCACTGACTTAGGAGTTTTAAAGCAGGGCGCGTCTCTTGACGACGTTCTCCCCTTGATGGTTTGCGACCCATCGTCCAGTAATGTAAGAGCCGTCCAATTGCGTGAACTTTCCGTTGTAGCTCAGCCATCTGGTCCTTCTGCATTACGGAAAGATATGTGGCTTGTCCTTGTGTGATATCATTAGCAATTCTGGTCCTCGATTCAGCAATATAGACGGCGGCGGCCAGTAGATGATTGCGCACTTCTACTGGAAGTCCGGTGGTCTCTGTACTGAAATCCAACACTGCCGCAACCTCTGCCTGAAGCAATGGTTCTTCAATCTTCCTCGCTGTTGCAGTTGTCCCCGTACATGTCTCCACCATGGCTTGTGCTTCCATTTCACTCCTTCCGTCTTGTCTGATCCGACTCAATGCATCTGCATTTTGATTGTGCTTCCATGATCTGTAAAGTATTTTGAAGTTGAAGCTCGCTAACTCCGCTGCCCAGCGCTGTTCCACAGCCTTGAGTTTGCTTTTAGACTGGAGGCACGTCAGGGGGTTGTTGTCGGTGTACACAACAAACTTGGACCCCAGAAGGTACTTCCTGGATTTCTCTGCCACAGCTCACTTTAGAGCAAGAAGCTCCAACTTCATAGACGAATAGTTCTCCATGTTCTTCTCTGCCCCGCGTAGATCTCTACTTGCATAGGCGATGACCTTCAGTTTTCGCTCCTGCTTTTGTGATAGGACCGCACCCAACCCTCTATCCGATGCGTCCGTCTCAACGATGAAAGGCACTTTGTAGTCAGGATATGCAAGTACCGGCGCACTTGTCAGGGCGACACGCAAGTCATTAAACGCCTTTTGACATACTTTTTCCCAGTGTTCCTCTCTTATGAGTCCTCGTTTCTTCTTCCCTCCTTCCGATATCTCAGCAGTGAGCTTGTGGAGTGGTGCCGCTACCTGTGCAAACCCAGGAACGAACCTTCGGTAGTATGAGGCGAACCCCAGGAACGACCTTAGGTCCTTAAGTGACTTAGCTTGGGTACTGGCCACTCCGAAACTGCTTCTGTCTTGGATGGATCAGTCGCCACCCCTTCAGCTGATACCACGTGTCCCAGGTAGGTGAGACTTCTTTGGAAGAACTGACATTTCTTCAGCTCTATTTTTAGCCCATGCTTCCTTAACTTTTTGAACATTATCCCGAGCTGGTTTAGATGCTCCTCCACCGTTGATGCATATATGATAAGATCATCTAGATATACCATCTTAGTGTTCAGCATCTCCTCTCTGAATATTCCCTACATCAGCGTCTGGAAGGTAGCAGGTGCATTGGACAGTCCGAATGGCATCCGGTTTTACTCAAACAGCCCCATTGGTGTTGTGAAAGCCGTCTTGTGTCGGTCTCTCGGTTCCACCTCTACTTGACTGTAAGCTGATGCCAGATCAATCGTGTAGAAATGCTTCGCCCCACCAAGTGCGTCGAGAGATTCTTCAATCCTAGGCAGAGGGTATGCATCACGTCTCGTCTTTGCATTGAGCTGTCGGTAGTCCACACACATCCTCAAGTGTGCCAGACTATTTCCGGACAAGTACGATTGGCTTGGAGGGATCCGCCTGTAACGCTGGTTAACTGGAACGTCATCTTCTGTGTGGATTCGGTGACGAACAGTTGGCGTACAGCCAAGATCCTCCCCCTCTCTTGCGAACACATCCGCATATTCCTTAAACATCCCGAGAGCCTCTTCTTTCTGTTTACCAGTGCCTGGGAAGTCCTCGAGAGTAACCCCCTCGGGAAGTTCCTGTGTTTCCTGGTTCTGTGCAGGTTCCGTGTGGATGCGTCCTGGAAATCTGCACTCAGGGGACAAGAAACTACCACCTCGTTACTTCCCACTGTAAACCTTAACTGCTCCCCTCTTGATACCTGCTCCACTCCTTGAACGGTCCCAAGGCATGTCCTTGGCTTTAGCCAAATGTCCTTTCCAGTAGGGTTTACCACCTGGACGAGATAACAGGGGTTCCACCAATGCCTTAGCACCATAGGCTGAACCAGTAACAGCGACGCTCATTACTGAATTTGGTGGCACCCACACAGCCCCCTTGCCAGCTACCTTGACCAACCCAGGCTTGTGAGGCTTCGGGGTTTCTGCTGACTTAGGACCTACACAGCTCCCTGGTTGCATCAGTTCTGCCAACCTCGGGATCTTTGCAAGCATATTAGGCCCTAGTAGTCCCGGTAACTTGCTCCTACGCTGTGGCTGCTGTGTCTTTCAGGACAAGTACTCCGCACTTTGGTACTTCCACTCCTCCCACTACAACATCTATTTCCAGGTATCCAAGGTATGGGATTTCCAGTCCATTAGCTCCGCGGAGAGTAAGCATCTCACTACAGCTCTGCACTCTGCCACATATGGACTGCAATCTCTGCTTATAGAAGGTTTCCGATACCAGGGATACCATGGAACCAGTGTCCACCAGGCATTCCACCTCGATGCCTGCCATTTGCGCTGTTGTGGTTGGCGTTTCCCCAACCACGTTCATTGTAAGGCGTGAGCCACTGTCTTCCTCCACCGCTTGGCTCACTGCCGTGGAGCTTGGCCGTTTAAAGCCGGTCTCAGAGTCTTTTCTTGACTTTGGGTGGTCCGGGGACCCTTGGCCCCAGTGTGCTCCCTTGCCAACTTTGGACAGTCTCGCCGGTAGTGGTCTTGGCCTCCACACTCAAAACAACCAGATGGTCTCGGCTTGGTTACCATGGCTGCCACTAGTTTGGCCAAGGTCTCCTGCTGCCTGTCCAAGACCAGCCGTTGTTGTTCTATGTGTGTTGCTAGGGACTTCTGCTGTTTCTGGAGTTCCTCTGCCAAAACCTTCTGTCCCGCTATCAGATCTGACACAACCCTCTGGTAGTTCCTGACTCCTCGCACCTCCTCACACCGTACATCACCCTCGTCATCAACTGTCGTTTCGTGAACACCAGCAGCCCTCCGGACAGGTGTCAGTTCGTCCTCTTCCAGACACCTTTGGACTTCCGTTCGGATTTCCTGGAACGTCTTATCCGGGTGATCCCTTGCCCAGCGCTTGATATCGCGACGAAGCAGGGAGTCCCTCAGGTTCTCTGTGAAATGCTCTTTAAGGAGCTTCTCCTTATTTGTCACGGCCTCTGCGTTCAAGCGTTCTACCCTGGACAGTAGCACCATCAGTGAATGGGCGAAGTCCTGCACTGATTCTCTGTCTTTCTGCCTTCTCGCAAAGAACTTTCTCATCACCTGCGTTTCTGTGAGCTGCTCGCTGAAGGTTGTCCTCAAGATTCCAAACACTCCAGTTGGGGTAGACCACTCTAAAGCTGGCCTGAGTCGCACCTCCTCCTTTGCTCCACCCTCTAGATGGAAAACCAGGGAGTCTATGGCCTCGGCGTCCGTATGCCCCTTGATGGCCCTCTTGGTATCTGCGATCCAGTCTTCCAAGACCCTGTCGTCCCTGATTCCCCCATACTTCCCGAACTTCCTCTCTCGTGGCACGGTCACCTTGATCCGAGAGACTGATGATGGCTGTTGGTCAGTGCTGCCTCTCGCCGCCTGATGTGTTGTTTGCTGTTGGAGCTGTGTCTCCATCAGCTTTAGCTTGGCAGTAAGCGCGACGAGTTGGTCTTCGACAGACATTCTTCCGTTAGCTCGTTCCCGTTTTCCTTAATAAAATAACCTCAAACACAACAATTGAATCCCACTTCTGACACCAAACGTAACTAGACGGCGCGGGCGGCGACGCTAGGAACGAATGATTCAATGTTGGTTTGAAATTACTTTATTAACACTCACTCGACGATCATACGGTTACACTATCAATCGTTAACAAACGCTAACGCTAACGACTAACATGTCCTCTTATTCGTGGGTCTGTTCTTGTTCTGTTACCATTTCACTGAGCAATCCTTATTCTGTGCTCAACCCTGACTGACTTCTGGCTAGTTTTAGAGCTCTATTTATGCTAACTAAAATGGTGAAAAACATCCTGTTTGCAGATAACTAAAATATATTGGCAAGGCTAGTAAAACTACGATGAATGGACACGTTTAGGACAGGAAACCGCCCCTATCCTAATCTAGTTACGCCGATTTGCTCACCCACCAGGAAGGATGATAGATATGTTGCTGCTAATGTGCAGGAAACCACGAACATAGTAGTTAAATAGCAACACATTTAACAAACCACAGGAAATAACTAAAATTACTAGAGAGACTACTCCTAGTGTCTAGTGACCCTGTCACATATAGTTCGGACATCAGACTTTGCCAATGCTCCAGAAGTAGTACACACTTTGCTCGCGCACTGATAAATCGTACTTGAGAACTTTTTAAATATCATTGCATTTGAATGGGAAAAATAAGACAAAGAAACTATGCACCGAACGTCGAGCGAGCATTGTGTAGTTACCGGTTTCTCGGCCGAGATAATTTATTCCGAAAGGGTGCCACACCTGCCAGGACACCAAATATCTCGATTTATTTAGCCAGGGAAAGCACAGGTAACCCACACATGACCACAGGGAGCCCAACCTTGCAATAACATATACGGTTTACCAGTGTATGGAGCCAGCTCAAGCATGTAAAGGCCTGCTTCATTTAACGGAAAATATATTTACCGTAAATAAATGTTTCTAACAGCAACAACAGTTTAAAGAAAATCTAATCACACTATAATACTAATATTGACTTCCTTAACTTTCTTAAGTGGATGATTGTCGTATCACGTGATCGATGACGTCATAATTAGAGAAAATCATATAAGTGAAATGCGGTTGCGACGATAACATATAAAGGGAAAGTAACCCTGCTAAAATATTCCTCTTCCGCCAGTGTTTTAGAACTAAAAATAGCAAAGCCGACACAACGTAAATTTTAGAGGTTTATAACGATATTTCGGCTGGCCAAACCAGCCTTCTTCAGGTAATATGAAGAAATGTTATTACATTGGCGAACGTGACTAACTAGAAATATGGGTTACGAAATATAGGAAATAGGTGACAAATGACTGACACTATAAATATAGAAATAATAAGATAATGAGGTTATATATATACCAGCTAGTATGACTCGTCACGGATGTTGAGACCATAAGGTACGAGTGTTCTAGCTTGTGTAATGAGAGTAGCTTCGCTGGCCTTACGAATTGAGTCTCTATTAGATAACATTTTTTTCGATGGGGATTAGTTGCATGACATTAGCAGTGTGATTAGGTGTCGAGAGAAAATGTTCAGCAGCTGTTGTAGGTTTAGATATGTTATTAGACTTGTCTACGGTCCGTCGATGTTCGTTAAATCTGTCTTTCAAACGTCGTTTTGTCTCACCTATGTATTGTAAATTGCAGCGGTTGCATTGAATCATGTAGATTAGATTTTTTGTGTTACACGTCAAATTAGTTCTGATAGGGCGTATTTCACCGGTAGAGAAGAAAGTATAAGTTGTTTGTCCGTCACAGATGTAGGGGCAAGTACAACAGTTCTTTCCACAGCGGAAAGAGCCAGGTGGGAGCTGAAGATCAGTCGAGTTAGAAGGGAGTTTAGCTTTAACTAGTAAGTCACGGAGGTTAGAGGTGCGTCTGAAGGAGTGGCAAGTGTTGAAAGACTTTCTTGCAGCGGA
The DNA here is from genome assembly GCA_030867875.1 of Actinernus sp. WN-2022. Classification (NCBI taxonomy): domain Eukaryota; kingdom Metazoa; phylum Cnidaria; class Anthozoa; order Actiniaria; family Actinernidae; genus Actinernus; species Actinernus sp. WN-2022. Next base: position 51,136,166 of record JAOWCC010000577.1, on the reverse strand, counting down.
CAGAGGAGTGTAGCAGGCTGTAGTTCTTCTTAATTATTTCAGTGTTTTAGACCACGCTTAGAAAACATGACTATCATGTAAACTGATAAGGAAACATTAAGGGTACAAAAAGTCACGTGACCTATTTTGCATATTTTCGCCTTAATAACTAGTTATCTTTTCTAAGCTGAATAATGGCCGCCTCCGGCCACCTCCTAATTTGCATAATTTGGAAGATAAATCTGTAGGGGGAAACCAATGCTACCACATGAAAGATTACATTATAACTAGTAATTGTTTTGAGTTTTGGAGCAATGTGGAAAATTGCTGTTGAGCTATAAGCATTTGTAATGCAGAAAAATATGAAAGCGAGGCTAGAAAGGCCTCCGTTGTTTTTAATGTTAATGTTTATTAAAGCACTTGATTGGCAATTTACAATAATAAAAATTGAAATTGAAAAACTCAAGTTTTCAGATAATACATTTATGGTATATAGTAATAATATTGTACAAAAGGCAATTAAGGTAATGTGTTTAAACATGTAAGGCTATGGGTTAGCATCCCATTTACGGACACAATATGGTAAAAAACTGTTACTGAAACGAGTACTTCTGCATTTATACAAGG